>LBNU01027656.1:18845-30427 GCA_014162995.1 Artemisia annua | reverse complement strand
GCATGTTTTCCAGAATTCTTCTCAAAAGTACCTAAAATGACAAAAGGAACGATTTAGGGCAATATTTGATCACATTTACTCGAATTAGGGCTTAAATGACCCCTTAAAACGGGTACACTTTTCGTCTCATCAACGAGCTTGATCTTCTTCGTTGACCAAAGTTTCATATGCAGCACATGATATAATTACATGCGGCCCATTCTTCAAAGTCAGGCAATGGTCTTCAATTCATTTAAGTATGATATTGCGGCGTATCTGTTGAGATAGATACGACGCATCTTCTGGATTTTAGTAGACTTTTGACATCTCGCTTGTTTTGCTCAATAATTAGTCCAAAATCGCCATGTTTCACCTATTGCTTGTTTTTACCTGAGAATTACTAAAGTAAACATTAAAGTACCGATTCTCATAAATAATATAGTAAAACAAGTCAAATAAATAGGATAAATGATGATAATAATATGTACTTATTTGAGTTCATCAAATATCCCCCCACTTGAACTTTACTTGTCCCCAAGTAAACCTTAGATTTAATCTTATGAAAATGTATCCTAAAAGGTATTAGGATTTATTTTTATCAGTAAGCACGTATTCGTTTTATCATAATCACACAACCAAACACTTAACGAAGTAGAAACAAAATAATTTTCAATATAAAAACAATTCTAAATCGTTTAGTTGCTTAGTCGTGACGAATATTCTATCATAAGCTTGACAAGTATACGCATCTCCCCCACTAAAGCCAAGGAGTAACAAGTCTAAAGCGGTAAAAAAGGGTTTTGAGGCTTAAGAGTTGAACCTAGCTTTGTTCAAACATCTCCTGCATAAACTTAGTAGATCGCTAGCGCGAGTCTTCGATGCTTCAACTAACAGATGGTCACTAGTGCACTTCTTGGATCGCTGGCGCGTTATTTGCATAACGGATGGTCACCAAGTCACATACTAGATCGCTAGCGCGCTAGTCAATTAATATAATACTCGGATGGTCACTACCTTATTTATACATTTAATATTCTCACTTAGCCATCATCATATCCGGATGCTCGAAAGCTAAAAACGAATATAACAATACGGTTGGGTAGGGATAACATTTAGGATATAAATTGGTGTAAAATAAAAAATAAACAAACAAATAGATTAAAATCCTAAGTGTGGTTAATTACTTTCCCAACCATCCCATGAATAAGACTCATATCATTGAATAACTCACGCTTTCGACTCATGTAACTCACGCTTTAGGTAGACACGAATTATACTCAATAAAATCTTAAACAAAGAATAACCTTAGTTGGCGTTCCCATAACGGCCAACTCCCATTCAATCCATAAATATAATATACAACAACAAATAGTGGTGATATCTCCCACTTTACAAAACTTTACATAAGTTGGTTAAAACAAACTTCCAACTTCTTCTCTTTCTTTTTCTTTTCTATTTTCTCAAATTTTTTTCTTTATATGTGTAAAATTTCACAACTTTTTCTATCACGATTTTTCCGGATAATTTTTCCATACTTTTCATAACTTTCAGAAATAACTGTAATAGTGAAAGTAGTAAACACACGAAAAATAAACTAAAATTATACAATATGTACTTTCACTCCAATTGCATTGTGCAATTTCCCGACCTAACCAAAGATAATGAATTACGTACGCGAACACAGGTAATGTAAGGAAACACACTTTGCCTAAAGTAACTAACCACGGATTTTAATCTACAGGGTAGGCTAAGGTGTAAGGGTGTAACGAAACATTTTAACAAATGTGTAAGAAATGAAAGGAATGGATCTGAGGGTTTTTCTAGGGGTATCTTACTCTAAAAATGAGAGTAAACAAAAGGGTTTATACGGAGGTTAACTAACCAGTGTAGTTAGTTAATATCACATAACATATAAAGGCTTTTTGGGTGTAATCCTAGAAATTTACCAAGTTAGACAAGTCACTCCAATTATATCGATAATACTCATTATGGTGGTCTCGAATAGTATACAAGCCAAGTTCTAAAGTTTACAAGTCACCGGCACAATAAAGTTTTAATTTTTGGAAGAAATAAGGTTATGTGTGCAGTTATGTAATTTAGACTTAAACAAAAACATGCTAAAAAATTTTAAATTTTGATATATTAAGCGCATTTTAAGCATATTTTAAAAAAGTTTGGGACAAGTAAGCGTTCTAATTCTCTATCCCCCCACTTAAGTTAAACAATGTCCTTGTTGTTTGTGTTAAAGGTTAAAAATTGGAAAATAAAAGAATTAGAACGGAAAAACTCTTCTGATATTTGCTCGGAAGGATCCTCCATTATGCGTTTATGAGCAAAAATCAACTTTCTTGTGGATAAGAACGTTTAAGCTTCATGAATGATGTTTCCACAGAAAGTGCAGGAATCTATAATACCACCAAGACTTTAACACACCTGAGTTAAGAAGGTTCAAACTTGCATAATACATTAGTAGTTAGTAAAATAAAACCTAAAAAAAATTAAACTGTAAATCATCAGGTCAGTCGATACGCTGCATCTTATAGAAGAAGATGCGCCGTATCGAGTCTGGAATTAATACGAATCAGAATAAAAGAGGCGTCGCATCCTTAACCAGGGATGCGCCGCATTAAATAAACTGACAAAATGTTTTAAAGTCTTAAAATAAAAATGCAGAAAAATAAAAAGATATGACCAGTGCATATGATACGCCGCATCCTATGATGGAGATGCGCCGCATCTTCTGCAGGTCTGACATACTCGACACAAAACAGAAAAATAAGATAAAAATTCCAGGTTGTCTCCCGGTCAGCACTTTTCTTTATTTCAGAGTCTTCAAGTTAGACTCACGTTCAACTCCTATTTTGTTCTTGTTACGTGCCATCCTTCTTTCTTAATGCGAAAGATGTCATAATAAACTTGTGTAACGTTCTCTTCTGTACGTGTAAGCTCATTGAATTCGGTAATCTTGATAGCAGCATATTCTTCCGATGGTCCAAAGGAATACTTAATTACCTCAAAATTTTCAGCTGTAAAGGTCAGGGGTTTCTGATATGGTATCCCGAGAAGTTGACATTCTCTCTTCTTGAATGATTCAATTTTTTCGTTGACAAAGTTAGACCCTTGATTACAAATAAGATAATCTTCAAGTTCGTTCGTGAGTTCTTCATCATTTTCTTTATTTGATTCCGGAAGATCTTCCCCAACATCTTCGATAGGATGATAACTGTCCTCACTACTTGATTCGTAATCGCCTTGAAGTTTTTCCCATTCTTTCTGAAGTTTCCATTGTAATTTTTGGTCAAGCTTTGTATAATCATCGAAGCTTTTATGTACCCATTCCAAAAATGTCATGTCCTTAGGGTTGCGAAGTTCCTTAAGTCCTTCGATTCTCGGTTTCTCTTGTAAAGCTTCGCTTTTTGTTTCACCATCTTCAACCAAATCATACCAGCAGTAATCTGCAAAGCTTACATCATTCCCGTTTCGCGTCATACCAATAAAATTTCCGCCATTACAGATTCCTACATTCCTCCAGTCACAGCTAGGCCATTCACAAGTTCCATCCTTAAAGCGAATAGGCTCACAACTATGCACCAATTCATCATAATATACTGGTTTATTAGAGACCCATGGAACTTGATCGTTCCATTCATATAACCAAGTATTTTTGAATGCTTCGAAAGTCCTGAACCCCGGCAAGTCTCCAGTAAACAGATCAGTATCAATTTTTAACAAATAATTAAACTCGTTAAATTCCTTGCATAGAGGGGTTTCATAATCAAACAAGTTTGTCTCAATTCTAAACAATTCACCCCCTCATCTTCCATCTCTTCTTTGTCATTCCCTGCTCTCCAATAATTTCAAAGCTCATTCTTCAGAGATGGACTCATTTTTCCAGGGTAACGAAACTTAGATCTCAACCAACAGGTGAACTCTTGGCTAAATTTCTCCAAAAACTTAATTTTAAGCTCAACCCAACTGGTAATAGGTTTGCTGAGTTCAAAGTTCAGCCAACGCATTGCTTCCCCTGCTAGTGTATTTGGAAAGAATCAGAGCATAAATTGGTTATAGGTCATATTCTTTGTTTTGTAGAGTTCAGCAATTTGAAGGATTCTTTCCATGTGTTCATTAGCGTCTTCATTCTTAAATCCGCGGAAGGCGTTATCTCGTAATAAATTGAGAAATTTCCCTCTTAGAACAAAATTGTTGTTACCTTCAAACCATTGTTTGGCAATCCCGACACTATTGTTAGCTTGTGTCATATCTCTGGTTGGCAGTATCGTTGTTTCTGGTGCTTTCTGAAATCAGCATAAAACTATCAGTAGGATTTGTTTGCTGGAAGAGAAATTGATAAATTAGGAAACGGATATTAAGGATAAAAGTTGCTGATATCTGCAGACGATGCGCCGTATCCTGGAAAAGGGATACGCCGTATCTTATTACGTTAAAATTAAAATCAGACTTTTATTCAGAAAATAGATACGCTGCTTTTTAAATTAGAATGCGCCGTATCTGTTAAATATCAAAAATCAGTTATATTTATAAAAATTAAATGCGCCGCATAAGCAGAAGCTAATGCGCCGTATTTTCGTTACGTTTCAAAATACAAGATTTTTGATTCAGTAAATGCGCCGTATCGATAAAAATCGATGCGTTGCTTCTGTTTAATTAATTCGAAAACTGTTTTTAATTTAAATATAAAATTCACCGTATCTACAAAAACAGATGCGTCGCATGGCGTTAAGGTTTCGAAAAATTTTCTTATTAAAAACAGAATACGCCGTATCTTGGGGAAAGATGCGCCGTACTCGAATTATTAAACGCGTTGTATTTATAAAAAATTAAAACGCAATACGCCGCATCTGAGAAGCAGATGCGCCGTATCATTTGTATCAGAACAATACAACGACAGCAGTATGCAGAAAACAAAGAAAAATAAAAATAAAAAAATAAACAAAAATTACAGAAAATAAAAACACACAAAAAACAGTAAATATGCAAATTATACAATGAATGCAATCTAACTAATATACAACAAAGTTAGTGGTTAGAATCTAAAAACCTAATAAAAAGAAAAACCTAATTTACATACTAATCAAATTAATAGATAATAACAATTCACTCCCCGGCAGCAGCGCCAAAACTTGATGCGCGTGATGTGTCGTTGCGGTTTAGCAGTATTAATGCCTACTCAAGTTTTAAATTTATGTTTAGCCGACTTATCAATAATACACACACTTAACGAGCAGTGTACCCGGTCAGTATGAATATAATGGTAAGTAGAGTGTCGATCACTAAGAGTGGAACGTATTATCTAATTAACCTAATCAGTATTTTAATGTCCTAAGTTAGTTTTACAGCCTAATCTAATGAAAGGGGGTTCAGCCTGAGAGACTGGTACATATTGGTTATATTAAACAGTAAATTAAACTAATGAGCACGAATCAGAGAATAGCATACACGTACACAGATAGATAATTAGAATCAGAAGAAGGCCTGTCCTGATAATTAAGTAGCTTGTCACTTGTTTTATTGCTAGTTCTATATGAAGCGTATCGTAATCTTATCTGTCTCGTTGGATCTCATTATATCAGCGAGTAAACCCTTAATGATCACTTATGTCTATCCTATTTATCCAAAGACGTCAGCTAAATAGGCGAGGAAGGGGTATGGCAGCCCAAGCAAGACTCAGCTAGACACAGAGGTTATCAAAGCACTAATATAAGTCCCCAAAAACATCATCATATAGACTTTAATTGATGGGAAAACAATTTTAAGGGGAGCAGTATGGTGGCCACAAGCCCATCAATCCTAATAAATTAAAGCGTACTATTACAATAAAACAAAACTACTTAATGAATTAAATACATGCAGGACCTTCTTACAGCTCTAATATCTTCGTTTAGGGTGGGTCTTGTGTTGCTTCTTCGACTGAGTTCGTCTCCTTAGGGTTATGTTGCACACAAAATTCATCTAGGTCTTGGGGTATTTATAGTTTCTGTCTGAGGGCTCGATGCAGCGCATTGAGTAAGTAGATGCGGTGCATTGACTTAACTTCGCGTGGGGTCCAAGATTAATATATTATGGAATATTTGTACACCGTCTTCAGATGCGGCGTATCTTGATTCTTGTATCCCGCGCATGTCCTTCAGTATCTTGGATTGTATCTGGTGAAGTCTTGATAGTGATACGCCGTATGTCAGAAGTGTAATGCAGCGTATCTGGAGTAGAACGAGCTTGATCTTCTTCGTTGACCAAAGTTTCATATGCGGCGCATGATAGAATTACATGCGGCGCATTCTTCAAAGTCAGGCAATGGTCTTTGAATTCATCTAAGTATGATATTGCGGCGTATCTGTTGAGATAGATACAGCGCATCTTCTGGATTTCAGTAGACTTTTGACATCTCGCTTGTTTTGCTCCATAATTAGTCCGAAATCGCAAAGTTTAACTTATTGCTCGTTTTTACCTGAGAATTACTAAAGTAAACATTAAAGTACCGATTCTCATAAATAATATAGTAAAACAAGTCAAATAAATAGGATAAATGATGATAATAATATGTACTTATTTGAGTTCATCTGCAGGGGTCACAAACAGCTTTGGCTAAATTAATAGCCCCCCTGTTATATATTCATGTAGTCCTCCATAGTCGGAAGGTGTTCGGAAAAATCCGAGTCTTCTATCGGGAGGTATTCCAGAAACCATGAACCTATGTTGAAGAATCATCTATCAAAGCAAAAAGTTAGTGAGGTAATCTTTAAAAAAGATCGATGGTGCGCATTGGGCAAGTATATGCGGCGCATCGAGAGTAAGTAATTAGGTAAAGGTAGATACGGAGTATTTGGGATCTAATGCGGCGTATGGCAGATCCGACGCATTTTCATAGGAGGATACGCCGTATTTTATCATCGTATAGAAATTTAAGAAATTATAAGTAATACGGCGCATTTTGTAAAAGAGATGCGCCGCATTAGTCTAAATGTAAGAACAGCGCATCACCCACTTTTCATGTTTCCCAAGACCCCGCAACTTTTTATACCATATAAGTCTCGAAAGGGGCCTAAATTATTCCATATCATACTATAATACCCCACTTCAAATAATTTTTCCAATAAACCAAAACTCCCAATTTTGAAAACCCTAATCACGAGATAACCCAAAATTAACTAACCCGATTCGTTCTAAAGTTAAATCAATCATAGGGCTTCCTGTTAAAATCTTTTCCGAATCATCAATCCGCCAATTAATTAATTTTCCTAAACTAAAAAGCATACATACCCAAATCTCGCTTCAAAAATTATAAAGATAAAATAAAAAAATAATGAGACATATGAATCGGTACCTTATAATCAATACGAAATTCTGATCATAACAACTGTAGTAAGGATTTAAGAAAATTTCGCGTTAACTTTTGATTAATTTTTTTCCGTTTTTAGAAAAAATGCGTCGCATCTCATTCTATATATTGAGGGTCCAAGATGCGGCGCATCGCGTTTATAGTCATACGCCGCATATGATTATAATATCTGACTGGTCAAAAGATTTTATAGAGGCATGATACGGCGCAACTGATTAGTTATGTGCGCCGCATTTAAGAATTGTTGACCGGTCAAAGCTATCAATTAAGCAGCAATGCGACGCAACATATTAGTTACATACGCCGTATTTTAGTGACAGTGGATATCAGTTCAAATGAGAAACATACCTTGGCCTCCGCAACACTTTTACTGGGTCAAACGGTATATCATACGTTATAGATAAATTCAATATAAGAATAGTAGGTATAACCATTTTAGTGTACATCACAATCTCATTGTTTAGTAAATAATATGACGTTTTGAGGTTATTAAAATCGAGATTATGATTTAGAGATGATGTATTACATAGAGCAATGTTTGAGGAATTTTTACTGAAATCACAACTTTTGTTGTGGATTTCCGTGTTTTCAAATTTAGGTAGTTCATAAGAAAAGAGGTTTGTATCAATTTTTAGTAAATCAAAATTTTCCTTTTTAGCAACCCGTTTCTTAAATTTTCTTCCAGACATGAACATGTAACAATCAGTTTTAGGTAAAGATAATTCACATCTGTTGGAGTCTTGCAAAGAGCTCTCTTTATAGCTAAGTGAATCATCATAAAGGATAGCTGGAAATTTAATTTCAAAGAATCGAAGACACTCAATGTTACCTGCACTGAGTTTTCTCCTACCCTTACCGTTTATAGCAAGTTTCCAGTCTTCAAAGATTTGGTCATCCCAACAAGCTCTTCCAGTTAGATTCAGAATGTAGTCTTCCATAGTGATGCTTGAGTCATCCATTATTCTGAAAAAGTACTAACTTGTGCAAAAGAGTAGTGAAACGATCAAAGTATAATGCAAATGCAGAAAAATAAAAGAAAAACTAAAAACAACTAAAAAACAAACAAAAAAAAAAGACAAAAACAGTAAATCTGCAAATTATACAATGAATGTAATCTAACTAATATACAACAAAGTTAGCGGTTAGAAATCTAAAAACATAAAAAAAAATTAGAAAACCTAATTAAAATACTAACTAGATAAACAAATATTAACAATTCACTCCCCGACAACGGCATCAAAAACTTGATGCGTGTTGTGTCACGTGTAGTATAGAGGTGATTTAGCCTATTCAACTTTTAAATTTATGTTTTGCCGACTTATCCCATAACACACACACACTAACGAGCAGTGTACCCGATCAGTATGTGGATAGTGGTAAGCAGAGTGTCAATCACTAAGAGTGGAACGTAATATTTAGTTAACCTAATCAGTATTTTAATATTCTAAGTTAGTTTTACAATCTAATCTAACGCAAGGGGCTTTAATCTGAGAGACTAGCACAATTTTATTGATTTAACAGAAAAATAAAACTAATGAGAACGAATCAGAGAATAGCATACACGTACACTGATAGATAATAGATACAGATAGAAAGCATGTCCCATGGTTAAATAGCTTGTCACTTATTTTATTGCTAGTTTTATATGATGAGTATCATAATCTTATCTGTCTCGTTGGATCTTAAATATAGGAGAGTAAACCCTTAATGATCATTTATGTCTATCCCACTTATCTAGACAATAGTTAAGTAGGCGAGGAGGGGGTATGGCAGCCCAACCAAAACTCAGGTAGACACAGAGGTTATCAAAGCATATATAAAAGAACCAAAAAAACATCATATTAACTTTAATCGTTGGCAAAGCAATTTTAAGGGTAGCAGTATGGTGGCAACAAGTCCATCAATCCTGATGGATTAAAGATTACTATTACAATAAAACAAAATTACTTAATGAATTATACATATGCAGGACCTTTTTACTAGTCTAAGATCTTCGTTTAGGGTGTGTTGTGTATTGCTTCTTCGTCTGAATTTGTCACCTTAGAGTTATGTTGCACACAAAATTCATAGGTAATGATGGTCTATTTATAGTTTTTGTCTGAGGGTTCGATGCGGCGCATCAACTAAGTAGATGTGGCGCATTGAGGTAACTTCGCGTGGGGTCCAAGATTATTACATTCTAGAATCTTCGTACACGTCTTTAGATGCGGCGTATAATGTACTTATTTGATGTCATCATATAGGACTGGATCATGTATATGGTTGTTTTTTTGATTCATGAATTTTTTAAAATAAAAAGTTAGCATTTTTGTGCATTATTATTTGTTAACCGCATTTCCAACCCCGATTCATAATTGAGATTTTTCTGATTTGTTTAAAGGTACTAAAATTTATTTAAAGGCTATTACTTTATGATCATTCCTATTTTAGTTTTGGTAAAAATCTGGTGGCACAACATGCAATTGTCTTTTGCCGCCAACTTTAGTTTGAGCGTGGCAAGAACTGTATGGCGTATAATGTAACCGTATTTTTCAGCTGATTTGATGTTGAACCAGGGTACTCTATGTGGAATTTCAATTATTTTTTTTATGTTTGTAGATCTAGTTTGAATGATACTTGCTAGGCTATGATGATCCAGTTACTCTACGACTTGTAATTTGGTGTTGCAAAAACAGGGCTGCATAAATTGTAGCCGTGGTTTACATCGATTCTGATATCGGATCCCAAATTTAGGTTGTTTTATTATTTGGCTTGCAATTGGTTTTATACTTGATTTATAAGTTATGTTTTTTTCCGTTAAAGTTTTGATGTTTATTAAAATTGGAAACTGGTTATCTGTTTTAGAGTCTGACGTGTTTACAATAGATTTTTGTGATATGGGGACGTTGTGTCAATGTATGAGGTGGATTTCAAAAGACAATAAATGAGTGTAAACATCTTTTTCAATTGATGTGTTTCAATGTGGCTTTTCGATCATCTTTACAGTTCTGAAATTTATTGGATACCTGTTTTAATATCTCTATTTGTGTTTTTAGCCTGACATTAATGTTGTTAGCGTTGGGAGTTCTGTACACGAAGTTAGCAAAACTATTCTTTGCAGAGGCTAGCTGCAGCACGTGTATATGTTTTATTTTTAGCACTAATATTTTGCAATAAATGTTGGGGAATATGATTTTACGCTGAGAAATTAATAACAGGCTTTTTTCTTTTGTATCTACGCTGTCCAAAGGTATGAGGAGGATGAGAGAAATATATATGTCGGTTGTGTATTATGCTTCGACAATGTTCTCGTTACCACTTAAGGCCAGATTAATAGGATAGAGGCATCAGAAGCAGAAGAGGAGATGCGAGATGAATCCAAAACGGACGTGTGTTCTTTCACATATGCAGGAGAAAGTAACACCGACAGGATACTTGAGACGATAATTTCATACTCGGTGAGTATAAGTTTCCCTTTCTAATAAACATTTGAGTTAAACGGGTTATTTTCTGATTTTACTGCCCGTCTGTTTTGTGGTTACTTAGGTGATGGATTAATGCACACACCACTATCTGATGCTGTGGTGTCGAAAGGTAAGGTCTGTCTAAAAAGACAGTACACGCTCTTATCATCTTTTGCGCTTAATGTTCTTCAATGTAGTTTTTTTTATCGTCTTTAGAGTTCTAAATCTCATTAGGGGTATGTTTTTATATCTTAATTCATGTTTTCAACTTGCTGCCGATATTGTTACTATAGGATTTGTTGTTCCCTTATATATATATGATGTAACGAAAAACTTGTGTAAGATATAAATACTTTAAAGGTAAGACACAAAGTTTTCAACGTATAATTCTTAATATATATATATAATATATATATATATATATATATTATATATATATAATATATATATATATATATATTATATATATAATATAATATATATTATATATAATATATATAATAATATATATATATATTAATATATAATATATATAATATATTACAGTGGTTCAAACAAGGTCTACAGACTGATTAATCACCGCCCTAGGCGCTACAGGGCAAGCAACCTTGCGATTTATGTATACTGGGTCTAACAAAAAGTCAACCGTGTCAACGGTGATTAACGGCGGTACAATGGTGGTCAAACAATACTGAAACTACAAATCTTGGTCGGAAGTACCAAACTCATCGAAAAAATTATTTTACCATTTATAAGGAACTGTTTCAAATCTATTACAATGTTTTTTTAATAAAATAAAAAAA
>LBNU01027653.1:48629-89703 GCA_014162995.1 Artemisia annua | reverse complement strand
AATTAGCGCAATAGAACGAAATAGATAACATTCAATTAGATATAAAAAGTATTAACTGTATCCATCAAGACACCAGAGGTTAATCACCAATATATGAAAGAATAAGGTAGATGAACAAAAGAAAAATATCAAGAAACTCAAAGCCATCAACCTTGATAAATACCTAATAAATATTTCACACCGACGCAGAAAACTATCATTAGTTATCTCAACGGTCTAGTTAAATATTGGTTGTATACTTTTGTATGAAGCACTAAGCCAAAAGTTTAAGCGAGCTAGACGTAGCCTAAGCAAACTAGTGTGAATAAAAATCTACAACTGGCTGCTAGTCATGAGTGCAAACTAGAACTACAGAGCGAGAGAATTTAATAAGGAGTAATGTTCAAGAGCAAGGAGCACTGGCAGTGGATAGGAAAAAAATATGAAATAGCTATAAAATTTGAGCTAGCTCACGATCTATATAAACGTATTAGGCAAACACCAGCTAATCAAAGCCAGGATTTTGATTATGGGAAGCATCTTTACCACGAGAGAGCCAGCGTTGCGAGTGGATCATACGCCAGACGTCTTAAACTATAGCAAGGATAGGTCTTACCATGTGCATGTGGATATCCTGTTGTGCATGGCACATGATGAATTAACAAATGACAAGCGATTGTAGAAGCGTATCAGATGGTAATCTACTATCAACACCATAAAACGGATTTGATAAGTTCTTTACCATGCATCGATCCGTTTGCTCTGGCTATGTTGAATTCGTTATGTGGATTAGACCTGGTGAAATCAACTAACCAATGTACAAGTGAACCTTTGAGCGCTTACATGCATCTAAAGTATTGAGCTCACTCTATCATATAATTGAATACACCATCATATATTTCAATGATCCAACTCGGCCACCAAACTAGATAAACACCTGGCAACTGATCTTATATCAACATAGCAAAATATAGAAAGTATGACATTTTTCAACCTTGTATCACCTCAAACAATAAGCGCTATATACGTATTGTCATCTTAAGCAAAAATACCACCTGTTGTACACAGCAAAATCAGTTTCTAAAAGTCAACCTTCTCATAAATTATCTTTCCTGAGTACCAATATCTTATCAACGTGTGCTTTATCACAGCCATCATCCAAACATTCCACCAGTATGAACTTTGTTATTTACTGTATTCGACGAATATTCATCTACCTACGCTCCTATATCTCATCAGATGATGATTAGTAAATATCAGCTATCTAATAATCACGTGAGACACTTTAAGAAACTGATTTCTCTGATATCACTAAGGGGCCTCGGATCAACCCATTCCTTTTAATCAAAAACCATTGACTTTTCAAAAATTCACAAAATCACAAATGAGCCAACCAACTAAGGTCCTCCCTACAAACATTATGTGATAACTGATTCTCGCTCTGATCTTGGCCGATCATGAGAGTATATCAGAAAATTTCTAATACATAGCTTGCCTTGAGTCATGGCTCTGAAGGAACAGGGTGGTCAAGGTTCAAACATATTTACACCATTTCCTGCCTCAAGCTCTTCATTCGAGAGAAAGTCAGCACGCAAAAAGAACCAACTGCGACTCCGAAACTGGCTAAGCCCCGACGACTTGACATCATATCCCACCATTCCTACACTGAGCACCAACGATGAGGAGAGACGGTTCGTAATGTTACCAGCACCATCCCTTGGTGGTCGCTTCTATACAGGCTTGTGTGATATCCTTTCTATCATTCAGTTAAGGATGATCATTAAGATATTCCTAGTGGACACACTAGATGCGCGCGAAGATGTCTTGTTAAGTGAATAATGGAAGCATTATTGGAGAGCAGAGTCTGTTGCGCAACATGAATGCAAATTGAAAATTATTACATTCACTAGAAGATGCCCTGCTAGATGCTTACAAAGGGTCAAGCACCAACATAGATTCTCTCGGGCTTGCTGTCAAGGGAATGGAACTGTGAGCAGTCAACTTTATGAACGCAAGACCAAAAGTGAACAAGAGTGCATGAACAACAAGCAGAACTACAAGGGCAGCAAGAGGGGTAAAAGCCTGAGGAATAGTCTTCGTATCTATATGGAAACGCAGTAATGAGCGAAGTCCGCTGTAACTTTAGCCTATTGAGTTTTGATGTTCATGATTGATGTACCATTGTGTCCCTGTAGCATACAGGACTAGCCTATATTAAAACAATAATCTCTCCTATATTGTATAAGTCACACATGATGAGAACGAAGCACTGAAATTACCCACTAGCTATGCCATAATTTCATATTTCCACGTGGTAGATTCTATTTGCATTATACCTCCGCACTAAGAAAGGATGCAACAAAATCTGACAGCATAGCTAACGATTGATACAAATCTTTATATACACAACATGTATACTAATGCATGAGGCTACCACTTTGACACAACCAAGAACTTTTAATATTCCGCCCATTTCAACTGCCACAAAAAGACTCATCCTACCTCACCCGATGGAATCATTCATGAGATAAAGTTTATAGATTGAGAGCATGTCGCAATACCTGTAAAACCAAAGTACTGAAATCTACCCACCATCAAGACGCGTTAGAAGCTTTCTGTATGTGAAAATAAATCACTAGTTTGGGCTATAAGTTAGATCCAACCGGTTCATCAGTAATAATGTACGCAAGGAGCTATTTGATAACGCTGAAGTTTAGTGCCCATATTAACATGAGAACATATACCGCTAGATAAATGATGTCTGTTAATTCCAGAGAATATGAATACGAACCAGTGTGTCGTACTGTGATATTTTGATATCTATGTTTTTTTATTTACTTGTCACGTTTACGATCACACAGATAATACCTTGTTATAAAATCCCCACCAGATGTACTACGGTTCATAAAAGAGCGCACCATCTCTATGTTGGCTTCTAGATACCCATTCTCTGATCAAGTTATAATTGAACTTATATGCACGACCGAGCAATCTGGTATATCTGGATACGTTTAAGGGTCTAAATTAGCGAACCTTGAGGTTTGATAGGAGCAAAAACAGCTCTTATGTGAATTGTTTAGAGATCCAAGGACTTATGATGACAAAAGATGAAGAATGAAAGCAAGAAGGACTTGCTTATCGATGATGAGTTATTGGTATAAACAATAAAGCATGAATAACAATGATAAACATATATAAATGCACAGCGGAATAATCAAACTATCATTGTACAAATAATTATGTATCCCTTCATAGTATCCAAGTGCTTTGTCACAGCCATCACTATATCTCTCTATTACATTACTCTAACAATACAGAGAAATTACAGGGAAATGGCCCGAATCGTTTTACCGCTATGTAGTGTATGTGCAAGTACTGATATACATCCGCACAAACGGGAAAATTAAATTGTTAAGTATAAACTGTCGTTTGTATAAAGGACTAACGGTGCAAATGTTTGTTGCCAACGGTCGTTAAAGGACTAACGGAGATACTTAACTTGATTTGGTTTTAGGGATGGACGGTGTGCAATAGTTTTCAAATGAGGATCAACGATGCAACAAAAAAAAAATAAGGACTCACAGTGAAATTTACCCTAAACCACAGGGACGAACGATGTAATTTACTCTTTTTAACGAAAATTATTAACAATAATAAGAAAAGTAATGTAAAGGACTCAAAATAAAGTTTAATGGGTTTAGGAGTTCATTGTTATTGCTAAACTTAAAAGGTATTAAAATATAAAGTTTAATGATAAGCTACTTTGGATTGTTACTAAACTTAATTGGGCTGTTTTACAAAAAATAATGAGTTAATGTGTTGTTTCTGTATAACAATTCCCAAATGTTATTA
Source organism: Artemisia annua (assembly GCA_014162995.1). Classification (NCBI taxonomy): domain Eukaryota; kingdom Viridiplantae; phylum Streptophyta; class Magnoliopsida; order Asterales; family Asteraceae; genus Artemisia; species Artemisia annua. The sequence goes on along the minus strand of LBNU01027653.1, from coordinate 85,872 downwards.
TTTAAATACATAATTATACTTAATGATAATTCACATTATTGGTTATAGAATAAAATTGTTTAAATATACATTCAACTTGTAATTTCATTTGTGTCTCAACTTTAATTTTTCCTATTTAAATGTCAAATTTTCTAATATTTTTTGTTGTCTGTATTGTTACTATTTGACGTGACATATGTTAATTAAGCAAGATCTTTACTTGATCAAAAAACCACTTTCATAACACCCAACCTCAAATAAATGCTCTAAAAATGTACTCTTTAAATTTTCATATTTGGTCTTCGGTCAGATTCGGTCTTACTCAAAACTGATCATTATGCTTTGTTGGATCAAACTAAATTGACAAACCGGACTGACCAGACCGACCCGGACATGGACCGAACATTTCAGTTTGGTCCATGGTCGAGTGTTTTGGGCCAAATCTGTTTTTGGTCCGATCCAATATAGGCCGATCATGTCCGATTTTCGGACCGTGCTCAGTCCTAGTTATGAGCACTAAAAAAACTTGGTTGGCGAACATAGTTTATGCCCTTGGAATGCGTCTGAAGCAACGGAGGACTTGATGGGAACATATTGAAACCAGAGGTGGACTTTGAAATTTCAAGTGCAAGAATAAGCAAAAAAAAAGTGAGCCTTCTAATAAGAGATCGATTATGTGTATCATCGCAAGTCTATTATCTTAGATGGAATTAGCTAACTAGGCTAAGGTCATTAACTAAGGGTTGGAAGCCCTATTTTCAAAAGGGTGATGAGAGGCGAGTTCATGTATAGGCTAAGTATGGAAGTGGTAATGGTCAATGGATGTTTATATTTGAGTATTTACTGACACAGTGATAGTAGGGTCGAGATATCTCACCCTCCGAACCGGACGTGAGGGTCTCCTGTCATCGGCTTTAATCTTCGCTATGGTTAACAATGCCTTACTTATTCATGGGAGAGAGCCACATCTTTTTCTTTACACTTATTTTCTATCATTTGTTCTTCTTTTCAATTTTATTTTTAAACCTACCCAAGGAAAGAAACTTGATGTGTAAAGCAAGCAGGAAAGGCTCTACCCCCATTGATCTTTGATCACAAGAAAGAAACTAGTTGTCATCCTACTTCCTTCTTCCCTCACGCTAGAGTGCTAAATCACCGAAATAATAAATAAAAAAGAAATAAGATAAAATCGTAAATGAAACAAATTTTCTAGCATCAACGAACATCACATCAAAGATACAAAATATTGTATTATTTTATGAGTAATGTATGTCCACAAACAATTTACAAAAAAAAGATTTTAGACATGACAAAATCACTTGTTCAACCAAAACAGTTATGAAATAAAAAGAATCTATTTGATTAGACAAGTTATCTTGACACATCATTTCTTGAGTTTCATTTTTTTTTAAAATTTTGAGATATGTTATTGGTACCCTTGGCCCATCTGAAAAGTACAAAAGAATACAAAAATTCATTTTTGTCCCATATTTACAGTACAACACAGTTTTTTACGTATCAGTTTCTGTTCTGTATTCTTTGTCAGTTTAATACTTTGACTGGTTAAAGTTTATATTTTTTATCCGGACTTTTCATTTCACAGTTTTATAATATAAACAAAATTATAAAAAATAAAAAAAAGGGATAATTCCTAATATGCCCAGATTGCCCAAGTAATTTACTTTTTTGCCCTTGAATTCAGAGTTTTTGATTTTACCCCAGGGCAACCTGTAGTTTTTGGGCAACTACAATCTGCAAGTGACAAGTGTCACTTTTCGTAATATTTTTTGGGTAACTTGTGTAATTTTTGGGCAACTTGTGTACTTTTGGGCAACTGGCAGCCCTCATGTCGAACACTTGGCGTCATATGGGTCGAGTTGCCCAGTTTCCCTAGGTAAAATCGGAAACTCGGAATTTAGGGGCAAAAAAGCAAATTACTTGAACAATTTGGGCATATTAGGAATTATCTCATAAAAAAATAATAAAAAAACCGAAAAACAAAGAGGGTGTCATTTGTATAAATAAAAATGATACTTATAATTACCCTTAATTTTTTTGTGAACAAAGATTTCTCTTATTTTATTTGAAAGCACATTAACAAAAACTCGTTAAATAAATATTAAATCGTACCAAATCTTTTTTAATTCTCAATAAAATAAATAAATAAATAATAATAATAATAATAATAATAATAAAAATAATGATAATAATAATTTCTTTTATGAAAAAGTATTTGTATCGGAGTTGGAATGCGTTATACTCCGTAGTAAATATAGATTCGCTCCAACCAATGACAAATTGACAATATCAGATAGTATTGTCAACCAACCCACCCTAATTGCGGATATATTCACGAAAGGTTTACCCTCGCAGTTGTTTCTAGAGTTTAGGTCCAGCTTGAGCATTAACGGTCACCCAACTCGGACTAGGGGAGTATGTTAAGTATTAACAGACTAACATGGTTTATAGATTGTAATTGTGAAGAAGTAGAAAGAGCTTATTGTAATATACCTACTGCGAGCTTATTGTAATACTATACATGATTTATAGTATTATAGATTGTCTATTTAAGTATAATGATCAATACACAATATCCCACTAATTGGGATTTACATAATTATGATCGTTGACAAATTTAAAACCATGATGAGAATATTGGAAACGACTTAGAATTCTTTTTATCACACCCATTTAAGGATGAGTTGTCACATGTGTCGTCAAGATCCAATCTACAGATAGATTTGATAAAAACCAATTAGATGCGACAGATGCTAGTATATATAATATGGAGCGATAGAGACTAGATCATTTAACAGTAGTGGATCGGTAGTGCTGAAACAGTTAAAGGGAGGATGATGATGGGTGTCATCGGGATACCAATATATATCCAATCAAAATTAGATAACATCCGCTAATATGGAAGTTTTTTACATGTTAATCAATCGTCACATTCTTTTTTCCCGTTCTGTTTTAATATAAGAACAAACCCTTCGTGTTTTTGAGTTAATCAGTTTATACTTCATGATTCCGATCTTAAAGTTATAATTTACAGATTTGCAACACCATGGAAGCAATCCTAGGAACACATAAACTAGAACATGAAATCTTGGAAAATAGTCAAGATACAAAAGTAATCATGGATGATCTCATGTAATGTTTGACGAGTTGATAGAAGGAGGGTTTCATGCTACAAGTATTGATAATTCCAAGTCGTATCATAATTTTATTTTATTTTTTGGTAACCATTGTTTCGACCAGGTTTAACCACACATCCATGCATACTCAAACCATGTAATTAAATGCATCAAATATGTGTTTTGGATCTACTACCAAAACAATACGAAAAAAAAAGTATAAAATGCAAATCTATATGTAAGGTATGTAAACATGATAGTACGTTCAAATTATTATGAATCTATATAGGACAATTGTAGTTTAGCAAATTGGACATGCACTCATGTGCAGATCGAAACCAGTTCTTAATGCACGTAGGTGTCGATTGTATAAAGTCTGAATCTATTGTTTGTTTTTGTAATGGCTGACAAGTGCTTGTGTTTGTCTTCGAGATTGAAGTAGCAAGTAGCGGCTATCATCACTTATATATCTGAATAAAAAAACAACCTCATTCGAGTTTCTCTTTCGCCGAAGAGAAAAGTGGCAAAAAAATGCTTTTTAAGAAAAAACAAACACAGCCGTAGATGAGCAAAATAATGCAATAGAAGTACTAAAGTCGAGTTAAAGTTATGCAAATCAAATATGTGTATTAATCGAGAGTACCAAAACTAATATGACAAAAGTATAAAATCCAAATATATGTAACGTATGAAAAATTGTTGACCTTAGTAATTAAAACTTATATAAGAAAAATGTAGCTCTGCACGTTGGACATTCTCCCTTGTGCATCAACCTCTTGATGATGCATTTTCTATGATATCTATGTTTGCATTCAAGTGTTCCGATCAGCTCATCTTCGCGGAACTCGGCATTACAAATCTCACAGATATCTTCTGTGTCTTCTTTCTCTTTACTCAATATACTAATCTTGATTGCACATTGTATAGCCTTTGGCATTGAGAAGCGGCCATTACGGCATAGAGACTCGTACCACAATACAAACTCTGCAATGCACATACATGGTTTACGATAGCTCTTTTCGTCCAATAGTATACCTGGTTCACTCACAGATATGAATCTAGCAGTGGATATCACCCCCTTATTTGCTGCTAATTCCATATGATAAGTTAGGAAAGAAGGCCCGACATCACGCAACACGGACTCAATTTTTTCACGCGACTTGTTGACCATTACTACTTTTTTCTCCGGTGTACCCGTTAAGAGGGTGTCCATGACGATTAGTACATCTGGTTGACGATCACCTGGTCGTCCGTTTACAAGGACAAAATTTCTAGAACCTAGCTCTATAAACCCGTATGAAAAAGACAGAGATGTAGCCATAATGCGTATGACTTGAACGTCAAAATCTAAACCTAAAATTAAATATATCGTAACATATGTATGTGTAATCTGCGTATCTATTTATATAGTTGATGATTGCGCACTTATCCTTTTAAAAAAATGCTTGTACGCCAAGGAATCTTTTGGGATATATGTTACTTGTTACGGGCTGCAAGTTGTTTAAACAAAATTACCTAAATTTAATAAATTAAAAAATTTGCAATGCATTAGTTTTATCTTAACTTACTTATAATATAGGGCAAAATATTTATTAATGTACTGAACTTGTCACGTTTGTGACTTCCGTGTAGCGAATAAAAAACTTTACTTATATAGGTACTAAACTTTCATTTTTGGTCTTTTTGATGTACTTTTTGACATTTTTGCCTTTGGATTTTTAAAAATCTGAGGGGCAAAAATATCAAAAAAGTACATAAAAAAGACTAAAAAATGAAAGTTTAGTACCCATATAAGAAAAGTTATTTGTTCAGTACACGAAAGTCACATTTGTGGCAAGTATGATGCATTAATAAAGATTTTGCCCTATAATATACTCATACCGTAAGTATCCAAAGTCTTAATTGTTGCCTGCGCGTTACGACGTATTCAAAAACATTTAGTATTTTGTAGCTATTAAATAAGGTTATAACACTAATATTTTTTCCAACAAAAGTTATTAACAATAATAAGAAAAGTAATGTAAAGGACTCAAAATTAAGTTTGACGAGTTTAGGAGTTCATTGTTATATTGCTAAACTTAGGAGGTATTAAAAGAGTAAACTCTAAACTACATCTACGTGGTTTACCTAATTTCGCACCATACATCCTTCTCGAAAAAATTGCAACAAATACATCCATCCGTTAGTAAAAGTGAACCAATATACATCCCTCCATTAAAATAAGGACAAACGGCGCAAATCATTTCTCCGTTATCTCCTAACGAGATAGAAAATATTTACACCATTAGTCCTCTATGTTAACTGTATTTGCACAGTTAGTCTATTTTTTACGTTTTCGTCCGTTTTTTTTTACGTTTTCATCCACTTTTTTACGTTTTTGTCTTTTTTTTAATGTTTTCATCCACTTTTTTACGTTTTCGTCCGTTTTTTTTACGTTTCTGACTTTTCTTCTATTTTTTACGTTTCGTCTGTTTTCTTATGTTCTTATCCGTTTTCTCCTTCTTTTAAGTTTTCGCCTGTTTTTTTTTGATTAGGTAAGTATACTAAAAGAAAAATTGAAATTTGATAAAAATGTTTCTATATCGATTTCAAATCACGATTTTTACTCCTCTCTGGTCTGAATCATCAAAAGTGTAAAATACGAAAGTTGTCCGGAATGATGTTTACAAATCGAAACCACTTCTTATTGCACATAGTTGGTGTCGTTTGTTTTTTAAGATGTTTTACCGCTTATTTGCAAAGCCATGTATGCAAGGAAAGAGACGTACGGATTTAATCTATTGTTTTTTTTTTGTGATGGCTAGAAGAGAGGAGAGAAAGATGAAAAGTAGAGGTTGGATACGGGGAAGAGGAAAAAAAGAGGTTGTGTTTGTAAAATAGAAAGAATATCATCACTTATGTCCCAAAAAAAATCAACCAACATCATTCAAGTTTTCTCTCACCACCGAGAAGAAAAGTAGCAATAAGTGCTTTTTAAAATCAACAAGCACAGCCTAGTATATGAGCAAATCAGCAAAACAAAGCAACAGAAGTACTAAATTTAAGTTAATGTATACTTATGCATCAAATATGTGTTTTTAATCAAGTAGCAAAACAATATGACATAAGTATAAAATCAAATACATGTAACGTATGAAAAATTGTTGACCTTAATTAAAACTTATTATAAGAAAAATGTAGCTCTGCACATTGGACATTCTCGCTTGTGCTATAACCACTTGATGATGCATGTTTTATGATATCTATGTTTGCATTCAAGTGTTCCGATAAACACATCTTCACGGAACTCGTTATGACAAATCACACAAATATCTTCTACGTCTTCTTCCTTTTTACTTAATATACTTATCTTGATTGCACAATCTATAGCCTTTATCATTGAGAATCGCCCATTAAGGCAAAGAGACTCGTACCGCAATACAAACCTTGCAATGCACTTAGATGGTTTATCATAGCTCTTTGCGTCCAATAGTTTCCATGGTTCACTCACATATATGAATCTAGCAGTGGATACCTTCCCCTTCTTTACTACTAATTCCATATGATAAGTTACGTAAGAAGGCCCAGAGACGGAGCCAGGAATTTGTATTAAGGAGGGCTCAAAATTTTTTTCCCCGATAGTAACATAAACTTCCTTATTTTAAAAGCTAGATTGAAGTTTGAATAGTTCGACACATATTTTAAACACCTGTAAGATTCATATAAACATTGCAAAGAGTTGAACTTTGTTTTACAAGTAATTAAACAAGCAAATGATGTGAAGTTTTTTTTAGAAAATTAAAGATATACACTAATAGTCTTTTTTTAACATATACGTAGTAAATAAACATTACTCCATAATACTTTGATAACATTAAATTGTTAAAAAAAAAAAAAACTTTTAATTTCACTGTTACCTAAACAATAAATATGTCACTCACGTTAGTTCCCTAAAGTCCTAAACAATAAAAAGGATTTATATTTTATCTTTTCTCTCTCCCATATCATCTTCTTCCTTCACCTTCCAACACCTATACACCATTTCATTAAAAACACAGCCTACTTCTTCAGATTTTGTATTTATCTCATTATAACATGAATCCATTATTGCCAGCCTTGCACACAACCTCTGTCATTTAAACTCGCCGGAAAAGAAAAACAACACAACCCAGCTCGCTAGGTAGGCTAGCTTGACCAGTTGGGGGTGGCCGAGCACCCTCCAGCCCCCCCNGCACATTGTATAGCCTTTGGCATTGAGAAGCGGCCATTACGGCATAGAGACTCGTGCCACAATACAAACTCTGCAATGCGCATACATGGTTTACGATAGCTCTTTTCGTCCAATAGTTTACCTGGTTCACTCACGGATATGAATCTAGCAGTGGATATCACCCCCTTATTTTCTACTAATTCCATATGATAAGTTACGACAGAAGGCCCGACATCACGCAACACAGACTCAATTTTTTCACGCGACTTGTTGACCATTACTACTTTTTTCTCTGGTGTACCTGTTAAGAGGCTGTCCATGAAAATCAGTACATCCGGTCGATGATCACCTGGTCGCCCGTTTACAATGACAAAATTTCTAGCATCTTGCTCTATAAACCCGTACGAAAAAGACACAGATGTAGCCATAATGCGTATGCCTTGAATGTTAAACTCTAAACCTAAAATTGAATCTATCGTAACATATAAATGTGTAATCTACGTATCTATTTTTATAGTTTGCGCACATGCGTATCCTTTTAAGAAAATACTTGTAAACCTTTTGGGATATATGTTACTAGCTTGTTACGTGCAACAAGTTGGTTTAATGGGTTTAGGAGTTCATTGTTACGTAGTATATTGCTAAACTTAAAGGGTATTAAAATATAAAGTTTAATGAGTTTATAAGCTATTTTGTATTGTTGCTAAACTTAATTGGCTGTTTTGCAAAAATTAAAGGAGTTAATGTGTTGTTTTTTATTATTATTATTATTATTATTATTATTATTATTATTATTATTATTATTATTATTATTATTAGGGGTGGCAATTCGGGTCGGGTTCGGGTTGGCGGGTTCGGGTTGTCAGGTTGGCAGGTCAGAAAACCCCAACCCGAACCTGACCCATTTAAATCATCGGGTCAGCTACGTCAACCCTAACCTGTTTACACGTAACCCGAACCTGACCCATTTAAACCGTATATATACTTGGGTTGAAAGATTAAATAGGTTACACGGGTTGAATAGGTTAAATAGGTGTCAGGTTGACCCATTTAACCCATTTTATATACAAAAGTTAGCACATAACACGAGTTAAATGGGTTAAACGGGTTAGCGGGTCGACCCTTTAACCCATTTAACCCATATAATTAAATATAAATAATTTTAATTAATAAAAAAAATCTTAAACGGGTTGGCATGTCGACCTGTTTATTTTATTCTCAACCCGAACCTGACCTGTTTAATAAACGGGTTAGATATGTCGACCCAAACCTGACCCGAAATCTATTTACCTCAACCCGAACCTGTTAATTTTCATGTCGGTTTCAGGTCGGGTTTCGTGTCGGGTCAGAAATTGCCACCCCTAATTATTATTATTATTATTATTATTATTATTATTATTATTATTATTATTATTATTATTATTATTATTATTATTATTATTTTTTTTTATCAAATTAAAGGAGTTGTTTTTGCAGTTTTGGAAAATATAATAACAATTCGCAAATGTTATTATTTAAAGAGTAAATTGCAAAAATCGTCCTTGTGGTTAATTAAGTGCAAAGATTCTCCTTATTTTGCACTATTAAGTGCACTTTTGGTCCTCCATCGTTGCAAAAATCGTCCTTGTTGTTTGCCAAATTTCACTGTTGAAGGATCAAAAGTGCACATAACAATGCAAAATAAGGACGATCTTTGCACTTATTGAACCACAAAGACGAAACGTGCAATTTGGTCAAACCACAAGGACGATTTTTGCAATTTACTTACATAACTATACTTGATAATTCACATTATTTAGTTATCGAATAATTATTTGAAAATACATTCAACTTGTTATTTTCATTTGTGTGCACTCAACTTTAATTTCCTATTTAATTTTCAAATTGTCTAATATTTTTTGTTGTCTGTATTGTTACTGGTAAAATTTGACGTGACATGTTAATTAAGCAAGACATGCTACGTTTTAATTATGAAATTTAGAAATCCAAAAAATTCCATTCTCTCTTTGTCTGCGCACTTTTTTTACCTTGAAACTACAATTCCATGCTAAGGATTGGGATTGATAAATACAATTCATGACAATAAGAAAACAATGAAAACACAGTACATGCGATACATCTCAAATTCCGGTGACTAATGGACGTGACACTCTATAGAAATCAGATGAAATACTAAAAATATATTAATCAGATTCAATTAACTAGTTATACTACAAACTAGTTATAATAAAAAGACATTAAATAGAAATAGACAAACCTAACTCTAAATTGCTGAATAAAGGGGTGCTTTGAAACAAGAATGTTTATGCAGAATACTAATTTGCAGACTTGGACCTTAAATGCTATTCTGAGTGTAAAAAGAATGCTTGAAATAGAATGTTTATGAAGAAACAGTCATTAAATGTGGAATATAACAGTGATATGCAGTGGGTATATAATGTGTTTTGGATCAATACAACAATATAACAGTTTGCTTATATGCCCACATCAGTTCCAAATGGAGTGTTTGGGATAAGGCTTTATAAGCAAAATTTGACATATGTAGGCTACTATAGTGTAACAGGACCTTGTACCTTGGAGTCTTAATGGTGTGATTGTACCTATCTGATTCACATGTGCTTTCCATACTTGGCCTTGGGAGGGAGTTTGGAGGGGTATGCTGAATCTATAGGAGGTCTAATTCATAAATATGTACTATAAAGTAGGACTGTGCACTATGAAGGGTAAGTGGTTTGGGCGGATGGTGTATGATGGATGGAATAGAGAGGAGTGCAAGATGATCATTCTTGGTCCATCCAATACATCATCACAGGAGGATTGGTTGGTCACCATTGAGGGTGAGTGTTCCCATATAACTGAAGCCTTTCTAGAAAAGGAAATTTAGGTTGTAATGGCAGAGCCCCCCAATGGATGGGATATGGGTTCCTAGTGAAGCCACACACCATTTCTGTCTCAGCCATTATGGTTGTAGGTTGAATGGTTTTGATGAGAAGGTGATGTGAAAATGTAACTAGATGGTAGGTGCATCTATTGGTGAATTCAAGAGTCAAGTTGGCATGATTCATGTTATAGTGCAACTTTGACTAATTTGGGTATATCTATGTGGTGACAGAGATGTGGTCTTGTTATGTACGATATCGGATGGCTTTGCGTTTGTTATTGGATAGGCTAGATAGTCTGATATGTTCTCTAGCGGAATGTATGCTGATGTAATATAACTGAATGGGTAATGTCCATCTCAGTTAAGTGAATGTGTTTTAATTTGTTGATTGATTTTAATATAATTCACCAGTTTGCACAAAAAACCGAACTCTAAATACTAAATGGTCCTAAATGGCTATGGACCAATAAGCCTTATTAAGCTAACACACTTTATGTCAAATTCACCGCAGTGTGCGATCCATGGCGATATAAGCGATACACTTTTATATTAAAGTACACTAGATCTTATATACTTCACTTTTGCAATAAATATTTATTGTTTCTTCACTTTGCTTTATATGCGTTGACCTCAAGCTACACTATAATAATGGGGTTTGATAAGCCTCATTTTTTGGCTTATATGTATCGGATTCATTGATATTCCTGGTATAGTAGATGCTAATGCTATCTCGCATACAATCATACTCAATTTGATGGAATTGTTTGATCTTAAAGGGGATCTTCTATAGTTTCACACATGAAGAGTTATTTCTTGGTGTTGTCCAATCATTGTCATTAATGACTTGATTAGTTTTAGATAATACGGAGTAGTAGGTAGAAACAACACTTGTAAGAGTCCTATTAAACCAATAAATTACCTAACTGAACTTTATAGATATTGATTTTACCGAACTGAACTTTTTAAAGATGATTTACGAGAATGACCAAAATATATCACCATCATAACTTTTTTAACTGAACTTAATATGTATTCGCCCAACAATTCCCACCCTCGCCCAACATTAAAAAACCATGTATGTATTCGCCCGACATACATACTTTCATTAAATTCACAATTCTAAATTTCATTCCATCTTTAACACACAGTTGATGGTTACTTTAATAAATCCGGCAATAATTTATGATTTATGAAGTTACAAGTATACTACTAATCACCATGACACCAGCATATAGAGAAAAAAGTGGATTACACGTCGTCTTTTCTTTCAACCGTATTCAATCTTTTAAAAAGATAAGAGAGTATTACATTAGATATGGTCAAGTGGGTTTACTCTCGTAATCACAACCATATTCTTCTTGTAATTAAATCCATCGCCTATATATTCCCGCCCTCGCCCAGAAATTCCCAACCTCGCCCAGCATTAAAAACCCATCGCCCCTCACCTCGCCTAGCTAGCCTAGGCCTCGCCCTTGTACTCGCCTCGCATGGACCCGCCCAATCTAACTACTCAAATTTTGACTCACCACTCACCTCGCCTAGGCCTCGCCCTAAACCCTAAACCCTCACCTCGCCCAACACTCGCCCTAAACCCTCACCTCGCCAAGCACTCGCCTAAGCCTCACCCATCATTCGCTGAATCACATGTCCTCGCCCACACTCGCGTATCATCTCCTTATAAACAGGTGTATGGTCCTAAACTAATCTACTAATAGATCTAACGGATAATATTTAATGGTTCATTTTGGATAATTTTGTTGTACGAGTTTTCGTATACGAGTTGTATAAACGGTTCATTTAAGTAATTTCCTCTAAATGTAGGCCTGCCTGCCCTCCACATCAGAATAAATATAGTCTTTCGAAAAAACCTGTTAGTGGAGGATTAAGCATTTTTTTTCAACTTTGGTTTATAGGCTTATCCATCATAAGCCATAAGTACGTTACTTATTGAACATAAACTTAAGACAAAGAAAAAAGCCTAGACAAACACCCATTAATATCATGTATTTGAGTAGAGATCGATTATTGAAGGGTCATCTCTATTGTTTTTCATGGAAATTATAGGTCAATTTAGTGTTATAATTTAAGTATCATAACAATTACATAATTAAACATATAAACATCAATAGCGCACAACGGAAGCATATAGATCAAATACTCATAATTAATTAACTGAAAACATAAAGAGATGCGTACCTTTAGGTTCTAGCAAGAACAAGAACCTAACTTCAAACCTTCAATAAGATGAACCCTAATTAGGGTTTATGTGAATTAGGGATCTATTGATTAACCCCTTACCGTTTTGTTAATCGATCCAAGATAATTACTATAGTGAGTAATTACCTCGTTCTTGTACACACAAACTACTAACGAATTAAAGTGATTGCAAGATCAAGTAAAACACAATGTTTAGGAAAACTAGAATCGACAACCCTAAGTAACTAGGGGTGTACGATCGTTTGGAACAAAGAAGAAAAAAAGAAAAAACCGAGGTAGGTTATGTGTGCAAGAGTCCTCAAACAATAACCCTTGTTTTCTTTATATACTAGTAGAGAAACTTTGGGAACAAGTTAGGGCAAGGGAAACCCTTCCCTTTGACATATACGACCGGCCACAAGGACCATAGGGTCCTTCCGGATCCTTCTTGTTTCCAAATTCCATTCTAGTCCTTCCCGTTTACATTTAATGATAGTTAGTCCATACGTTTAATAACTAACGATCATCAATCCTTTTATTTGTGTTTAATTAATAAATATACATAACATTTAATATTTATTAAACTTTAACCCTTGGTTTTTTCTTTATATACTAGTAGAGAAACTTTGAGAACAAGTTAGGGCAAGGGAAACCCTTCCCTTTGACATATACGACCGGCCACAAGGACCATAGGGTCCTTCCGGATCCTTCTTGTTTCCAAATTCCATTCTAGTCCTTCCCGTTTACATTTAATGATAGTTAGTCCATACGTTTAATAACTAACGATCATTAATCCTTTTATTTGTGTTTAATTAATAAATATACATAACATTTAATATTTATTATACTTCAATTCTCGTTTATAATGTGTGCAATCCCGAGGTCTCGGGTTCGATACTAGACATGCACGTATTAATATTTATCCAAAATCCAACATTTAGTTGCAATATTAACTTATGAATTCTCGTGAGTATGATTTGAGTTTGGTTCCAGTTGATAGTTATAAAGATTTATGTATAATATTTAATCTTTAAGTTTAATCGATTGCTTTTGTGTTTTTAATTTTTATATAGTTTTCAAGTTCTATCATAAAGATAAGCATACCTAACTATTAAACAATTAAAGTTTAATCTTTTATAAAGATTTATAAAAGACTAAAACTTAGCATATATATGAGACAAGTTGTCATAAACTTCCTATTTAAACATGTAAAGTCATCACCTGACTTATGAATAACCATGATTCATACGCTAAGAGATGCATGATCTATATGTGCATCGCCTTCGAAAGACTGACTCTTATACTATTTGTAACACCCCGAAAGCAAAAAGTAATGAAATAGCCAATACTTTCAAGTTTCAACTAAAAACATAGTGAAAATAATTGGTACCTCACAGCTTAGGCTTAGAAGTGGCTCAGTCTTTTTATGTCCATTTAGGACGAGTTGCCACATGTGTAGTCAAGATAGGTATACTATGAAGTGAGTGAGGCTATGCAGTAACATATCGGTAATGCGGAAATAGCTAAAGCGAAATGAGTGTCATCGGAATACATATATGAAATGGAAATTAGAAAACAGCAATAATGGAAAGTTTCTCACATGTCGATCTATGGTTACATTGTTCTTCTTGCCCGTGTTGTTTAGAAAAAAACAACACCCATTTCATGTTTTTTTTTAATAAAGGAGTTTATTCGGCTAGGATCTAATATGATTCCAATACGATGGTTATAGTTTATGATTTTTCACCCACTGTTGTGAAGCTATAGTTAATTGTGAGTTTGCAATACCATAGAAGCAATCCTAGCATTAAAGGAACACTGTTAGGGGGCGTTTGGTACGACTGAATGACAAAGAATGGAAATGAAACAAAGAATGAGAATGCAAAGAAAGGGAATAAGTATAAAGATAGCGAGACATTCCTCTGTTTGGTAAAAGTGAAGAATTACGTTGTGGAATGGATTAGAAAATTGATTCTTGCGTTTGGTATGAATATAGAGTCAAATTAAAATGAATCTAATTAAAAATTTTGATGATTCTTAATACTTTATTGGCTTTTTTATAAATAAAACTTGTATGTTTTATCAATTGTCGACATGAGTAAAATATAGATGTTGCATTAGTCAACAAAGAAGAATAATATATTATACATCCATGTAACCATTATCGAATCTTGAATTTGAGTTGATAACAAATTGTGGTTTTTTGGAATTAGTGAATGATATAATAAGTTTTACCATTACCAAACAAACAAGCCTCGATTTTTATATAATCATGATGATATGATATTGTGATTGGTCTAATGTGAACGAGGAGACCAAGATACATATGAAGAATAAACAAATCAAAAAAATTACAGTAGAGGGAAACTGGAGAACAATATTAACAGAGGGAACTAGGGCCCGATTAAATTAAAAGTTGGTTTTTGGTTTGCCAGAGAGAAAAGAGAAGGGTGTGATGCATTAATCTGATATAAGAATGTGGCAAGCACGTGTTCATGGATTTATACTCCGCTTTTTAACCAAGATCTTGTGATTCATAGGAGAATGAAAAATGAGAAACATCCTTCCCAAATTTGCATTCACCCGCTTTCTCTACTTTTTTTAAGAGAATCAAAAGAATGGAATGAGAATGTATACTGAATCTCATATATCCATTCTTTGCACGCAACAAACACGGGAATGCATATATTTTCCTTTCTCACGTTTCCTTTCCATCGTACCAAACATCCCCTTAGGTCAATTGAGTACCTAATGTAATTGGATTTAAACATAAAATAACCTAAATGTAGAAAAATACATTCACAAAGTCATATTTAGAGATAAAGTCCATCTACTCACTAATGTGGTTTCAGTAAGTAAAGTCCTTGGACCAATAGAAGATGATGGATCCTGTGAGAGCAGACAATGTATCATTGCATCCCTTTGAACACCTCAATACATTAAAGCATTCTGAACAAAGATACCTAGAAAATATCTAAGCATATGAAGATATTTAGGCGGAAACTTTCTTGAACAAAATAAATGAAAAAACTCTTATAAATAAATCAAAGAAAGTACAAGAGTTGGTGTAAAGGTGCGAAAAATTGTCAATACTGATCCTTAAAGAGACATTGCATGCATTTCAAGAATAGAAGCATCTAGTGTAAGTTGATAGCAGTGTGCTACATTGTTAGATTCTCCACACGTTCCTATTGCCCCACGAGTATCCATCTTGCTCTTTGCCTATAAAAAGGAATGTTTTTCAAAAGAGTAAATTTTTATCTCTTGCAATTAATGTGATACACATTCAAGAGAACAATTAATCCTCTATTAAACTTAGTCCATGAACCCATTGAGAGAGATTGATAAGTTCAAACTTCAAACTTAAAACTTAGTTTGTTTTGTGTTTAAGATAGTGAGAAGATTGCCCTACTTTATAATTCAACTAAGATTAACCTATTTCCACACTAGTGTTTGTAAATTCTTTGATTCATTACAAATAATAATTTAAAACGTTAAAAAATATCTTTGTGTAAATCTTTGTTTAAAACTGCTTTTGCTTACAATGTTTTAAACCATATCAAGTGTCATGAAAAGTGTTTATATAACTTAAGTTTACTATTTGTAAACAGTTTAACGGGAGCAACAGGAACATAAACCAGAACATGAAATCTTGCAAAACAGTCAAGAGACCAAAATTATCAAGGATGATTTCTAGGTGTTTAGAATTGACGCATTGATGAGGGAGGATTTCAATACTACAAGTCACGGTTATTCCACCTTAAAGCTTATAAAAGAAATTGTAGCTGTGCAAATGCACGTACTCTTGTGTATACAGCTACCAGTTCTTGATGCCTTTAGATGACTAAAATTCGAAAACAATAGAACAAAAGTCCATAATCATGATTAAGTTTTTACCCTTTTTTTGTTTTTGTGACGCTGGACTCAAAACGTACCCATGTATTAGTCGGCCATGGAAACCATCATTACCAAAAAAAAAAGAAAAAAAAGAAAAAAAAAAAAAGGGTATTAAATTCAAGTTAAAGTATTCTTGATGTATCAAATATGTGTTATTGGATCAACTACGTAAACAATATCACAAAAGTATAGAAAATTAAATCTATGTGCATAGTTTAAGGAAAATAAATGACCTTATGTGAACCTAAAACAGAAAACTGCTCTGCACATTGGACATGTCCTCTTGAGCAGCAACCACTTCTTGATGCATTCTTCATGATAACTATGTTTGCATTTTAGTGTTCCGATCACCTCATCTCCTCGGAACTCTTCATGACAGATTGCACAAATATCTCCCACCTCTTCTTTCTCTTTACTCAATCTGCTAATCTTGATTGATTGTTCTATAGCCTTTGCCAATGAGAAGATGCCATTAGTGCAAAGAGACTCGTACCATAACACAAGCCTTGCAAGCAGCGTAGATTGTTCACGATACCCCTCTTCATCCTCCAACAGTTCTTTATCCCTAGATACCAATCTAGAAACGGTTACCACCCCGTTATTTGATGTGAATTCCATCTGTAAAGTGTCATAAGGAGGCCCGTTAACAAACAACTCGGATTCAAAGTTTTCAAAATACTTGTAGATCCACAGTCTCACCATTGCTGTATTTTCCGCGAGTCTTTTAATGACAAATAGTGCATCCGGTTGATGATCATCTGACCGTTTGTTTACGATAATGAATTGCCTTGTATCTTGTAATATTATCCCGTACGAAGAAGACACAGATGCAGCCATACGTACGACTTGAAGCTCAAACTCACCTCTATGCCTTCAACAATCTATCGTAGTATATATAATGGTGTAGGGCAGGCAAGTTGTTAAATACGTAACAAAATTTCNTTTTTTTTTTTTTTTTTTTTTTTTTTTTTTTTTTTTTTTCAAAATTTCCGTCCAAAAAAATCATATATGATTTGTAAAAATCATATGTAATTCTAAAAAATCAAATCATATATGATCTTTACGAATCATATATGATTTTTACAAATCATATATGATTCGTAAGAATCATATGTGATTTGTAAAATCAAATCATATGATTTTTACGAATCATATATGATTTTTCTGGGCGGAATTTTTTTTTTAAAAAAAGTTCGTCGAAAAAAAAATTCGTCGAAAGTATATAACAATGCATATCTATAGAAAGATGATTTAATTCTCGTCGCGATGGTATTTTTTTTTAGCTTGAAGATTTACCGTTTGCAAGATATGTTGTTTTAAAAAAAAATGTGGAAAATAAAAATGAGTGGCTATGATTGGTTCATTGGTTATATGGCAAATATGAGTTATATATTGATCTCATCTCATTCTTTACATAGGTTTTTGATACATATCTATACTACTTATAATACATATTAGACCCTCTCTCCTATTAAATTTTTAACATTTTCTAATGTTGATTTTAATTAAATACACATATTAAAGCTAGCTTTATGTACAATTAATTTATGCACAACCATGTATATTAAACACCTGCAATTAATACTATTCTTAAATCACCCATTTACTGAAAAATGCAACCATTTTACCACGCAGTACA
Source organism: Artemisia annua (assembly GCA_014162995.1). NCBI lineage: Eukaryota > Viridiplantae > Streptophyta > Magnoliopsida > Asterales > Asteraceae > Artemisia > Artemisia annua. The sequence goes on along the minus strand of LBNU01027653.1, from coordinate 67,957 downwards.
ATTTAATCAAGCTATTAATCATCTATTGTTAAAATCAAATAACTCAAGCACTTAAAACACCAGAAAAAAACATAACCTACGCAACTTAAAAGGCCAACATATACAACTTTAAGGAACAACAGGTTAAGTTAAAGTTACTCAAACATAAAATTCTCACAATCTATAAAGTTATTGTAACGAAAACATAAAATTAAAAGACATTAATCGCCACAAAATTTGTTACAGAGTACTCGCCGCCGCATCGCACGGGTACCTTGCTAGTGTTATATAATGGTTTTTACTTTTTAATGCTTTAGATATACGCAATTTTGCATCTTGTAAACACACATATATATATATATATATATATATATATATATAAATGACCCTTTAGTTATTTGCCAGAAGAAATGTCATGAGACTCAACCTAAGAGTGCTAGGTGTGGTGAAGAGGTTACCCTCTTTATTTGGGTCCCACACATGCCAAATCATCCCCACACCTCTTCACAACTAACCCCTTCCTCACCAACAACTAACCTCAACTTCTTCATTTGGGCCCCACCACTTACAACTTTATTTTTTTTCATTTCATTAAATAAATAAATTCATTTAACTAATTAATAAAAATAATAAAACACACTAATTTTATTTCATTCAAATTAAAACGTTACAATACGATACGAAAAAAAAACGATACGAAAATAAAAACATACGATACGGGAATAAAAAAAACAACACTAATAAGAAAATTAAACATTTTATTCGTCGTCGTCGTCGTTGTCACGAGAGAGATTATCGTATTTCTTTGTTATCAATGCTTGTCTTTGGCGAATGATCCTTGCTCTTATCGGGTCATTAACCAGGTTCGGATCTAACATGAGCAACTGCATTTCCTGCATCTCCAACACCTTTTCCTGTGCCTCCAACATTTTTTGCTCTTTCTCCAACGCCTTTTGTTCTCTCGCCTTCTTCATCTCAAACATAGCCACTTGAGCGTCTTTCGCTAGCCCATACTTTTCGGATAGTTGTCCCGAAAAACTACTCGTTTGACTCCCACCAGAGCTCGCCGCGCTCGACGTTTCCGACTTTTGTTTCTTTCCAGGTCGTCTAGTGGTTCTTTCGGGACGAGGTCACTTGTCTGGCCCGAATATGTCATCAAGACATGTAACGTCTATGGGATCTTCAGCGTCCCATTTCGGTTAATGCTTCAAAACATCCCAAACGTGTTCATAGTTGAAACCCCTCGCACCAAAGCGTTCTTCAAAGCTCTTTTTTGCATTATCGATTTGATCATGATCATTTTCACCACTGCGACGGCCAATATGCTTATAAATAGCGTTAAATTTTTGGCAGTCGCCATTTAGCCTCGACCATTTACCGGTTAGCATATTTTTGGTACGAGGCTCACCAGTAGTTCGCTCGTTGAATGCTTCATGAATTTCGTTCCAAAAGAAGTCGTCACTTTTGCTATTTCCCATTTCTTCGTCTTGGGACGTTTCTATCCAAGCTTCCGCAAGAAGCTTTTCTTCTTCCTTGGTCCATCTACGACTAACACGAGTTTGACCGTAGTCTTCCAAGTCATCATCATCGTCGGCGTCTAAATTAACAACTTTTTTTGCTTTTTGGGATTTGGTTTTTTTGCCACGTCCTTTGGCCGGTGAACGTGGCTTAGGTACTTTAAACGGTTGTTGGGGTTGTTGTGGTTCGAGTTGTTGTTGTGACGGAGGAGTAGGAAAATTGGATGCAACATTCGGGTTGTAAAATTGGGGTGTCGGATTGAATTGGCCTTGAGATGCGAATCCTTGTTGAAACACATATTGTTGGTTACGATAAATTTGTTGTGGATCGAATTGTTGGGAACCATATGGCGATTGAGGAGAGTTATTTTGTGACGGGGGAGCAGAGGAGTTTGACGATCCCCCGTATTGATGTTGGCTTGACGTTAGTAAGTTCGTAAAAAAGCCCGGTTGGTTTGGGTTTTGAGACATTTTTTTGGTTATGTGGAAAAGTGTTGTAGAGTTGGTTGAATTGTAGTGAGGAGAAGTGAAATATATGAGGTATTTATAGTGTTTGTGTGTGTTAATTTTATAAACAAAACACACTTAAAAAAAAAAAGTTACCGTTTGAATTAAAACGGTATGAAATTCAATTTTCAACCGTTACCCTCTCTGCCACATAGTACTTTTGTCAGGAAAAAAACCTCGCCGGGGCAGCGAGTAAAATGGAAACGGCGAGGCTTGAAGAGGGGGGCGGTTTGGTGGCGAGCCACGGCGAGCTCGGCGAGGTGGCCACGTATGAACGGCGAGTGTTCCTTCTCCACCGCACCTAGCACTCTAATAAAACATCAAAGTTTGTAAAGTAACCAAAGTTTAATATTTTCTATTAGAAGTTTAAAACCTTCNAAGTTCGTCGAAAGTATATACCAATGCATAACTATAGAAAGATGATTTAATTCTCGTCGCGATGGTATTTTTTTTTAGCTTGAAGATTTACCGTTTGCAAGATATGTTGTTTTAAAAAAAATGTGGAAAATAAAAATGAGTGGCTATGATTGGTTCATTAGTTATATGGTAAATATGAGTTATATATTGATCTCATCTCATCTTTTACATAGGTTTTTGATACATATCTATACTACTTATAATACATATTAGACCCTCTCTCCTATTAAATTTTTAACATTTTCTAATGTTGATTTTAATTAAATACACATATTAAAGCTAGCTTTATGTACAATTAATTTATGCACAACCATGTATATTAAACACCTGCAATTAATACTATTCTTAAATCACCCTTTTACTGAAAAATGCAACCATTTTATCACGCAGTACAATTTAATCAAGCTATTAATCATCTATTGTTAAAATCAAATAACTCAAGCACTTAAAACACCAGCAAAAAAACATAACCTACGCAACTTAAAAGGCCAGCATATACAACTTAAAGGAACAACAGGTTAAGTTAAAGTTACTCAAACATAAAATTCTCACAATCTATAAAGTTATTGTGACGAAAAACATAAAATTAAAAGACATTAATCGCCACAAAATTTGTTACAGAGTACTCGCCGCCGTATCGTGCGGGTACCTTGCTAGTGTTATATAATGGTTTTTACTTTTTAATGCTTTAGATATACGCAATTTTGCATCTTGTAAACATATATATATTTAAATGACCCTTTAGTTATTTGCCAGAAGAAATGTCATGAGACTCAACCTAATAAAACATCAAAGTTTGTAAAGTAACCAAAGTTTAATATTTTCTATTAGAAGTTTAAAACCTTCTGTCTTTTTTGACAAACTTAAGAATCCCCTTCTTTATGGGAAAGATAATATCTGTACCTCACATTGCAATATTTGTCATACGTTATCTTATCAAGCAATTTGCCAAAAGTAGGTATATTATAAGGAATGCTATGTCTTTTATTGAAATTTATTTGTGTAACAAGAATCAAATATTATTTTTTAAGTTAAAAAAAATTCATCTCAAATAATACATTGTCACACGATATAAGTATTACGTACATCATCTTTACTACATATAAGACAAAAATAATTTTGCTTAAAACATAAATTTTTTTAAACATGTTTAATTCCTAAAATACCTTTTTACAACTTAAATTTTCCACTAAAAAACTCAAAAGATGTTGCACCAAAACCTTTTAAACCCCATATTATATACATGACAAGTTTTTTAAAATATCTGTCTTAATAATGGTCTCACATATAATTTTGACAACAACTATAAAATAAATCATGAGCTAGCCAATATTTTTAATGTTACGTTAGAACTTGCAGATGTTTTTCGACTAGGTGTTAACCTCATCATTAATATATGTTATTATGTAATATAATGCTTCTTTAACAAGTAAGTCATCTTCATGTGTAACTCATCAAAAAGATGAATTACATATATTAGGCAACTTAAAACACTTATAAAACTTAAAAATGACTACCAAAACAATAGGACAAGAGTATAAAATTCAAATCTATGTAATGTATGGAAACATGCATGATAGTTACCTTATATGGAAACATGCATACGGTATGCTCGCCAAAATTGGTGGTTAAACTTTAACCTTTTGCAAGTTAAGGGGAAGTTAACATACTGGGGGTGGAGGTTAACACCTCGTTAACGCAGCAAGTGAGGCCCTTAATGCCTCGTAAAGGTGTTTAAAAAAAAAAAAAAAAAAAAAAAAATTTTCTCTTCTTCCCCTAAATTAAGGGGTTTTTTATAAATTGTTATTTGGTTAAAGTTTGGTTATGATAACGAGGGTTTTTTGTTAAAGTTTGGTTAAAGTTTAGGAGCTGATATGACGCTGACATGACAGTGGGTTAAAGTTTAACCCCAAGTTACCATACCCTATGCTCTAAAGGAAAATTGTAGATCATGGCCATGCACTCTTGTGCAGCAAGTCATCAACCACTTCTTAATGCATGTATATGACCAAAACGATACAGCAAAAGCATTAAATTCAAGTTAAAGTATACTTGATGCATCAAATATGTGTTCTATACAACAACCAAAACAATATGACAAAAGACTAAAGTTCAATTCTATGTAACGAATGAAAAATAGTTGACCTTATTGTAATCTATAATGGAAAAGCATTAAATTCAAGTTAAAGTATACTTGATGCATCAAATATGTGTTCTATACAACAACCAAAACAATATGACAAAAGACTAAAATTCAATTCTATGTAACGAATGAAAAATAGTTGACCTTATTGTAATCTATAAATTAAAGGAAAAATGCAGCCCTGCAAATTGGACATGCTTGAGCAACAACCACTTCTTGATGCATTTTTGATGATAACTATATATGTTTGCATTCTAGTGTTCCGATCATCTCATCTCCTCGGAATTCTTCATGACAAATCACAAAAATATCTCCCTCGTCTTCTTTCTATAGCCTTGATTGAATGTTCTATAGCCTTTGCCAATGAGAAGATGCCATTAGTGCAAATTAAGAGACTCGTACCACAACCCAAGCCTTGCACGCTGCGTAGATAATATTTGTAATTGAGTTTTTGGGCGGGAAATTTTGTTGAAGTTGCATGTGCTTGCCACCTGACTTGTGCTCTTAACAATTTGCTAAACGAATCTTTGCTACTGAACAAACACGTTGAACTTCCTTATTTAAACTTTGCAACTGAACATATTAAAACTCATATCATTTATATTGCTAGGATCTTATATATGATTCTGATATTAAAGTTATAAGTTCCAGATTTGCAACACCATGGAACCAATCCTAGGAACACATAAACTAGAACTTGAAATCTTGCAAAATAGTCAAGATACAAAAATAATCATGGATGATCTCATGTGATGTTTAGATTTGACGAGTTGATAGAGGGAGGGGTTTCATGCTACAAGTTTTGATCATTCCAATTCCTATCATAATTAGTTTATTTTTTTGTTTTGACCAGATTTAACCAAACATCCACACTTACTCAAACCGGGTAAATGCATCAAATATGTGTTTTGGATCAACTGCCAAAACAATAAGAAAAAAAGTATAAATTAATGCAAATCTGTGTAAACATGATAGTCCAAATTATTATGAATCTATAAAAGACAACTGTAGCTCCGCAAATTGGACATGCACTCATGTGCAGATCAAAACCACTTCTTATTGCACATAGTTGGTGTCGTTTGTTTTTTCAGATGTTTTACCGCTTATTTGCAAAACCATGTATGCAAGGAAAGAGACGTACGGATTTAATCTATTGTTTGTTTTTGTGATGGCTCAGATAATCGAGAGGAGAGAAAGATGAAAAGTAGAGGTTGGATACGGGGAAGACGAAAAAAAGAGGTTGTGTTTGTGAAATAGAAAGAATATCATCACTTATGTCCCAAAAAAAAATCAAACAACCTCATTCCAGTTTTCTCTTACCACCGAGAAGAAAAGTAGCAAAAAGTGCTTTTTAAAAACAACAAGCATAGCCTAGTATATGAGCAAATCAGCAAAACAAAGCAACAGAAGTACTAAATTTAAGTTAAAGTATACTTATGAATCAAATATGTGTTTTTAATCGAGTAGCAAAACAATATGACAAAAGTATAAAATCCAAATACATGTAACGTATGAAAAATTGTTGACCTTAATTAAAACTTATATAAGAAAAATGTAGCTCTGCACATTGGACATTCTCGCTTGTGCTTTAACCACTTGATGATGCATGTTCTATGATATCTATGTTTGCATTCAAGTGTTCCGATAAACTCATCTTCGCGGAACTCGTTATGACAAATCGCACAAATATCTTCTGCATCTTCTTCCTTTTCACTTAATATACTTATCTTGATTGCACAATCAGAGGCCCACGCAACTCAGTGACGACTATGTCGTCACCAATTATATATATATATATATATATATATATATATATATATATATATATATATATATATATATATATATATATATATATATATCTACATAATATCTTTTCAATAAATAAAATAAATAAATAAATAATGATTTTTGAATATTTGTGACGACATTGTCGTCATGATGCGCGGGATTGCGACCACGCACTAGGGTTTTACTTCTCAAGGGATCTTGAGAAGCTTGCAATTCCCACCAGGCAGTGTACCTGACCGATGTAGTATAGTGTAGTGGCAAGTACCGGGGGATTGATCGTTCTCTGCGGGAATAGTGTCGTTAGGATTGAAAAGCTACTCTAATAGGTCTAGGGGTGAGGGAAGATTCTTTTTGTATTTTATTATTTTTAGGAAAGCAAGTAAAAATCTCGGGTTTGAAGGAATGGGCGGAATTAGTTGCTAGTCAACTAACCCAAATAACTACTAATGCAAATTAAATAAAATAACAAGAAATTAAATGTTTGTGAAAACTATATGGAGAGAAGTGTGTTTACTTAGATTTCCTTACTCTCTATTTATCTTTTACCGATTGACTAGTGTGTATTAATTGCGTGGATGACGGATTGTATTCCTTAATAACGGTCTTGGGGGTGTGTACGGACTTCCCCAACTCTATAAGCTCCTACTTCACTCCTATGTCGAGCCGACTAAGAAGCTCCTAACATGGGATCACTAGAATTCGCTCATGCATTAAATACAATCAAATAACCTTAGTACACCTTGGTTCATGTTTCTTAAGACGTTCAAGCATGTTACCAACCGGAAGTCTGCCAGTTTTCTTAAGCCTAACATTGATAATCACCCATCCAATACAATTAATAACACACCATTCAATCAATAATCAATAGTTAGGTTTCATTAGATCTAAGCAAACACAAAGAACACATAGCCTAGCATGTTAATAAAAGACAAGCGTAAGATAGAATCAAACAACACATAGACATATTGAATGATTAATTGATTACTTATCTTCAATGTAACATGAGAGATCCAAGGGTATAAAACCCTTAAAAAAAACTGCAAAAATCGTCTAGGGTTTCTCTCTAAAAAGTTCCACACAAGTTCCACACTAATGACTAAAAATTATGCGAATATATATAGAAAAACAGATATGACGGCGTCAAGTTATAGCCTTGACGCCGTCACCTTGCCGTGGTTAGGGTTTCTTGATGGCCTTCTTGACGCCGTCCCTCTTTAATCCGTTCTGGCTTATCAAGGCTTGACGGCGTCACATCCATGCTTGACGCCGTCAAGGGTACTATTCAGCAGATTTTTGGCACTTTGTCGAATTCTTCACTTTTATGCTCCAAAAACGTCCAAAATGCTTCCTTTTCCAGAATTTCTCTCCAAAGTACCTAAAATACCAAAAGGAACGATTTAGAGCAATAAATGATCAAATAAATACGATTTAGGGCTTAAATGACCCCCGAAAAGCAGTACACTTTTCGCCTTATCAAATACCCTTACACTTGAGATTTGCTTGTCCTCAAGCAAATGCGCTTTTATTCTAATCAAAATACAAGTTAGGGGTCATTTAACGCTAATATAAAAGTAATTACAACAATTAATCGTTCCCCTTTAATCATAATAAGCACGGAGATTACACACTAGCCCCTCACAAGTAGTGTTTAGATACTCACATCTCTTAGGTGTTATAGAATTATATCTCATAGATGAAAATGGACAATATCTCTCACTACCTGTCATAGCAAATATATTACAATAGGCTTGGGAAAGGATCGAAAACCTTCTCCACTAGGCGTAAGCACCTAAGATAAACTATCAAGGAGGACTTTACAAAAGGGTTGTAATGAGGTGTAGGGATATGATAAACACGGTTTTGTTGGATAAGGGATATTTACTGGTGGCGAGTTAAAGATCTTGATTAATCACATGTACAATATGGCGTTGCTAAGCCAAGACTAGACTCGACTTAAGCTAATCAAAAACTAATAAAAGTAAACAAAGAAAGAAACGGGATGGTAGTCTATATGTTTTTTTCTACTTTTCTTTTTCTCATTTTTTTGTATTTTTCTTGACTTTTTTCGATTTTTTTTTATATTTTTTTGCATACATTCTTGCCCTACCATTCAAAATAATACATCATAGGGGTCTCGGTTCTCCCCTTACACTTGAACTTTTACATACTTTACAATTTACTATTCTAATGACTCGAATTAAGATAATCGAAACACTTGGAGTACTTTTAAAATATTTAGCACATATGGGGGTAATAATGTTGTTCTTCCCCATTACTCCATTACACTAGTACTTTACCCATGAGTCCCAATCGTCCCAAAACAATATGTACAAGGATATGACTCGACTTAGCAACCATGTAATCAATTAGATAATTAACTAAGGGTTTAAACAAATGTTGTCACAATAATGCACTAAAGGTGAGTGCATACAAGGTAGGCTAAGGCGATTTGGGTGTACATTTAAGTGGGGTGTAACAAATTCTCACTTTGAGTAAGATGCTCAAAGGTCGAAACGAAAGGATAGGCTCTGAAGGGTGTACTAGGGGTATCGTGTACCAAAAATGGGTACAACGCAAGGGTGTGGGAGAATTACTTGACCAATGAAGTCAATGTAATTATAACAAAAACACAGGTGTAAAACAATGGGTTAATCCTAATGCCTCTTATCATGTAGTAAATCTAACTACACGAATGTAGTCTCACTTGTGGATTCGGGATGGTCCTATCGCAAGTTCTAGAATCTAAGTGCTACCGGTACACACATCATAGCATTAAAGATGAATGCTTTTCCTACCAATTCTAGGGGCGAACCTCACATATTTGGGGTGGAAAATTTTTTAGTGGTACGGTTTTTGTGCTAGTCATATAACTCCTATCCATGAGACGCTCATTAAGACCAAAGTTTCACTCCTAAATGTTGTAAAAAATTTTAAATTTGGCACTAAAATTACCCTAACAGGTATTTCTCTCAGTTTTATTACACATCTACCATTAAACAAACAAAAATCAAGCGTAATTGCATTCTCTAAGGTATCGTAATTTACCCCCTTACACTTAAGATGAACATTGTCCCCAATGTTCAAATAATAAGATGTAAAAGTAAATAAGGTAAAAGAATGAAATCAAATACTCCCCTGATTCGCTTGGTGGATAGAGGGGTAACATGGTTAGATCTTCTTCCAAGAAAATGAACACTCAAAGCTTCCCTTCCGAAATATAAATCATCTTCTTATCCAAAATAACCTGTTAAACCTGAGAAAACAAACACGAAACTGGCATAACATCGGCGGGATAAATCTGTATAAGGATATAATGCTTGTGGAATGAATATTTTGCAGATTCCTGGAGTTTATAAGTTAGAGATCTTATAAAGCATTTTATGATTCCGGAAGAAAAACAAAACTTTCAAAAATTCTAGAAAACTGAACCTGACGCCGTCAGCCTGGGGCTTGACGCCGTCAGAAGTGATCTGGCAGATTTCTCATGTTAAGTTTCCGGAAAATTTCTGGAAAAACTCAATTCTTAATTCCTGGAAATCCTGCAAAATATCATTATGACTCGATACAAGCATTTGACTCAAACAATTACTAATATGTATGTTAATTTAATATTGTTATGATTCATGTTCATTTGTTCTTATAAACCGAGTTAGATTTCCCTTACACTTATCTTTTGCAAAATACCTTTATATGTAGTTAAGACGAAGTTAAAAACAAAATAAAGCATTTTCACAATTTAGAGACATGAATCAATAACAATAAAAATAAAACATACATACGGAAGTAAATAAAATCAAACAAACAAATAAATAAACACACAAAGCTTGGGTTGCCTCCCAAGAAGCGCTTTTCTTTATTAACGAGTCTTGTAGCTAGACTCAAAGTCACGGGCTCTATTATGTGACTCCATCATTGGTCACATCCTCTAGGTCATCCTCGGGCTTAGTCTTATATTCCGGACCTAGTTGCAAGCATTCTTTGTAGAACCCAAATATCCTACTCATGACATAGTCTACTCCTCTACTTCTATCCTTGTCATTCCTATAGTAGACCGCTTGCTTGTGCTCCTTCTTGATGTTTGACAAGAGTCAGTATTGCTCTATCTTATAAGGCATTTGGTAAGCTATATCATCGGTCTCGTCCCTGAATCTAACTATCCCTAGAGATGGGTCATAATTCATTTTAGAGGCCTCAACTAACGGCTTTCCAAAAACCACTTGAGTTAAGTATGTGTCAACTACCGGACGAATATCCTCAACGATCACGAAGTCGGTGACGTAGGTGAAATTCCTTATGTAGACATGTAGTCCCCTAACTCTACCTACAAAATTGCTTATCCACCCCGTGCTAGAAAATGTTCTAAGTCCCAGTTGCTTTTTCATTATTAGATTGTAGTGGGCTCTAGTCATGACATTTATTGGGTACTTAAGATCTATGTAAGCCTTCCAAACATGCAAGTGACCTATATTGCATGGTATGTTGATGTTGGATGGGTCACCCGTCTTAATAATTGGATTACCTAGGACACACGGCGTCTCGGGGTCATCAAATAAATCCTTATGGTACGTCCGTTCTTCCTTAGTAGGTAACCTATTGAAGTAGTCCTCTTCATTATCTACTTCTACTTCACTTATCATAACTTCCTTATCAACCTCATCCTCATTTGTCTTAACTTCCTCCTTATGTTCACTATCTATTTCATTCTTAGGGATTGGCTTAATAGTGACAACATTAACGAAGTGGACTTGTTTGGATGAAGAAGGGTCCTTGACTTGGGGTCCGCTATTTGTGTTCCTAGCGTCCTTATGTGGAGGTGATAGCACTTGGTTGTTGAGGGCCTTCAATAAGTTGTCAATCTTATTGGTCATCTCTAGTTGTTGTTGATTAAATTCGGATGTGAATTTAGCTATACGAGCTTCTTGAGATGCCATAAAATTGGACATCAATCCTTCAAAGTTATTGGTACTACCATAGTTGTTGGAAGGATTGTTGTTGAAGGTACGGTTCGAGTTTGAACCGTTGGGTTGAAAACGATTAGGTGGGTTGGAAGAATTGTTTTGGGGCGCGTTTTGGTTTGGCTTCCACCTAAGGTTTGGGTGATTTTTCCAAGATGGGTTGTAGGAATCACCGTAAGGGTTTGGCTCGGGTTTGAAAGTGTACCACTTGTCTCCCGCTCCGTCGGTACGCGAGGATGCGTAGTCCGCAAAAGCTTGTTCGGGGAGTTCCATGCAATCACGAGTGTCGTGGGGACCACTACATAATTCGCACGAAGAAGTGATTTTGTTCACTTGGCTTGAAGGTTTAGGAGCCTCGTAGGATTTCATAAGAAACTTGACTTGGTCTTCAAGTTCTATGATCCTACGGTCGGAAGTGCTTGAATTATTCGAAGGCAAAGATATTGCCTTGACCGTTTTATTCAAATCACGGGGATCATTCCAACTTTCGTTGTCATAAAGAGCAAGATCTTTTAGGAGATCCCATGATTGTTCCGCACTTAGATCACGTAGCTTACCACCGGCCGCTTGGTCAATGGTTTGCCTTGTGGGGAGATTGATATGGTTATAGAAGATTTGGACTTGGAGCCAAAGGTCTATGCCATGATGAGGGGCTTTTTGAAGTAAGTCCTTGAATCGAGTCCATGCCTCGTAGAGGGTTTCGCCTTGACGTTGTTGGAACATCAAGATATCATTCCTTAGCTTGGCAGTTCTTCCCGGTGGGAAAAACTAAGCAAGGAAACGAGTTGTGAGATCATCCCAAGAGGTTATGGATCCTGTGGGCAGACGCGCTAGCCACTGACTAGCATGGTCTCGCAGAAAGAATTGAAAGAGACGCAGTCGGGTCGTCTCTCGAGTTTCAACATCAAGGTCTATGGAATCTACAATCTTAAGAAAGTCCTTGAGGTGTTGATTAGGATCTTCGGAACGAAGTCCATGGAATGCGTATCCGCTTTGCACCAACCGGATGGTGTCGGATCGCAAGGGAGACACATTGGCTCCTTGGGTGAGCTCAATGGTGTTTCGATAGCCTTGGTGGCTAGGACTGATTCGTCCACGTCACTGACACGTCAGCAGGTGGGACCCACAAGCTGTTATAACTCAGGTGGGGCCCACTGCCAAATGTCATGATGCTACTGGTCCACGTGGCGACACGTTGCCACGTGTCGGGTCGGAATCGGGTCTGGGCCGGGTCTGCCATGTGGACCACTGAGGTGGTGCCACGTGGCAACGAGTATTAATACTCGATTTTAGCTCAGACGGGAATCGAACCCCAGACCTCTCGTGTGAGAGGTGAGCGTGTTAACCATCAGCTCTAGAGCATGGTTACATTATATTAGTGTGTTTAGTTCTTTTTATAACAAGGTTAGCCCAGTCCAGATTTTAACTAACAAAGAAGGTTCAAATAACTTTCGGTCCGGGTCATTTAGAGAAAGGTCAAGAGTATATGAAATTACCGTCGGACTCGTTTTTTCGTGCTCTTTCCAATGGTGTGCTCGGGGAATATTTTTGACTTAGTATGAACCTCGTATTTTTAGCGATCTTTCCGTATCTCGTGCTCGTTTTTACCGGTTTTGGCTCGGTTTTTGTCCTTTTTCACATATCCATACCTGCACAACCAAAAACACAAAAACAACATATATTTGGCATTTTAGGTTGGTTTTTGGTCATTTTGGGTCTTAATTGGGTCACAAAAAGGTATGTGTTTAAGCACATACCAGGAGTACTCTCCTAAAGTACAGGCTCTAGGAGGTTGGTTTTGTTGGGGTGGTTGTTGTGGTGGTGGGTTGTTGGGATCAAGGATATTACCACCTTCTATGTTGGCGGATGGTAATGGTTGCGAACAAAGACACGAAGAAATAAGATAGACTAAAGAAATCCTAGAAAAATAAAATAAAAATCTCACTAGAAAGGAATCTAGTGAGTAGACCTAATAAAATAGAAAAATTCAACCTAAACAATAACTATTCCCCGGCAGCGGCACCAAAAACTTTGATGCGCGGGATTGCGACCACGCACTAGGGTTTTACTTTTCAAGGGATCTTGAGAAGCTTGCAATCCCCATCAGGCAGTGTACCTGACCGATGTAGTATAGTGTAGTGGCAAGTACCGGGGGATTGATCGTTCTCTGCGGGAATAGTGTCGTTAGGATTGAAAAGCTACTCTAATAGGTCTAGGGGTGAGGGAAAATTCTTTTTGTATTTTATTATTTTTAGGAAAGCAAGTAAAAATCTCGGGTTTGAAGGAGTGGGCGGAATTAGTTGCTAGTCAACTAACCCAAATAACTACTAATGCAAATAAAATAAAATAACAAGAAAGTAAATGTTTGTGAAAACTATATGGAGAGAAGTGTGTTTACTTAGATTTCCTTACTCCCTAACTATCTTTTACCGATTGATTAGTGTGTATTAATTGCGTGGATGACGGATTGTATTCCTTAATACCATTCGTAGGGGTGTGTACGGACTTCCCCTAACTCTATGAGCTCCTACTTCACTCCTATGTCGAGCCGGCTAAGAAGCTCCTAACATGGGATCACTAGAATTCGCTCATGCATTAAATACAATCAAATAACCTTAGTACACCTTGGTTCATGTTTCTTAAGACGTTCAAGCATGTTACCAACCGGAAGTCTGCCAGTTTTCTTAAGCCTAACATCGATAATCACCCATCCAATACAATTAATAACACACCATTCAATCAATAATCAATAGTTAGGTTTCATTAGATCTAAGCAAACACAAAGAAAACCTAGCCTAGCATGTTAAATAAAAGACAAGCGTAAGATAGAATCAAACAACACATAGACATATTGAATGATTAATTGATTACTTATCTTCAATGTAACATGAGAGATCCAAGGGTATAAAACCCTTAAAAAAGCTGCAAAAATCGTCTAGGGTTTCTCTCTAAAAAGTTCCACACAAGTTCCACACTAATGACTAAAAATTATGCGAATATATGTAGAAAAACAGATCTGACGGCGTCACGTTATAGCCTTGACGTCGTCACCTCGCCGTGGTTAGGGTTTCTTGATGGCCTTCTTGACGTCGTCCCTCTTTAATCCGTTCTGGCTTTTCAATGCTTGACGGCGTCACATCCATGCTTGACGCCGTCAAGGGTACTATTCAGCAGATTTTTGGCACTTTGTCGAATTCTTCACTTTTATGCTCCAAAAACGTCCAAAATGCTTCCTTTTCCAGAATTTTTCTCCAAAGTACCTAAACTACCAAAAGGAACGATTTAGGGCAATAAATAATCAAATAAATATGATTTAGGGCTTAAATGATCCCCGAAAAGCGGTACATTTTTCGCCTTATCACGTCACCAAAATTTTATTATAAATAAATTATGTTCTTTTTTGTAATAAAAAAGTTTTTAAAATTATAAATAATGATTTTTCAAAACAAGTTTTCATGGTAAAATAAATTGTGACGACAATGTCGTCACAAAACGATTATTATAACTAAATTATTTTATATTTTATATTAAAAAGTTTTAAAAAGTCCAAAATAAGATTTCTTTTTAAAGTTTTCTTAGTAAAGTAAATAGTGACGACAAAGTCGTCACAAATTGTTTTTTATAACTAAATTATTTTCTCTTTTTTTTTTAATAAAAAGACTTTAAAAATTATAATTTTTTTTAAGTTTTCTTAGTAAATTACTTAGTGACGACAAAGTCGTCACCATAAGTTTATTATTACTAGATTGTTTTCTATTTTATTATAAAAAGGTTTTAGAAAGTATAAATACTGATTTTTTAAATTTATATATTAGTGTTAAAATTAATTATAGATTTTATATAAATTAATTTATTTAAAATTAATTTTGTAGTTAAAATATGTATAATTTGTAAAGGTTAAAAGGTATTAATGATGAGAAACACCGTCCTATTTTCATATTTCGTAAAACAAATACTCGAAAAAGATATGATATGTTAAACGTATGAGTCTAGATAGTGTTGTTATACATGAGATGTTAAACGGATTAGTCAATACGATATTGTTAGACATGATATGATGGTATTGTTTAGACATGAGATGTTAAACGGATGAGTCGAGATGATGTCGTTATACATAAGATGTTAAACGGACGAGTCGATGTGATATCGTTATACATGAGATGTTAAACGGATGAGTCGATGTGATATCGTTATGCATGAGATTTTAAACGGATGAGTCGATATGATATCATATCGTTATGCATGAGATGTTAAACGGATGAGTCAATATGGTATCGTTATACATGAGATGTTAAACGGACGAGTCGATGTGATATCATTATAGATGAGATGTTAAACGGATGAGTTGAGATGATATCGTTATGCATGAGATGTTATATGTATGAGTCGATAAGGTATCGTTATACATGAAATGTTAAACGGATGAGTCGAGATGATGTCGTTATACATGAGATGTTAAAAGGATGAGTCGAGATGATATCGTTATACATTATATGATGGTATCGTTATACATGAGATGTTAAACGGGCGAGTTCAGATGAGAGTCGAATACCGTTAAGGTCCAACTAGCAATGTAAAACATTGAGTCTTATGTGGGTAAGGCGTAACCGACTAGCACCAATAGAACGTGAGTTAGTTGAAAGGATACTTGGGAACCCATTGAATCACACTTAGACAGGTGGCTAATTAGTTTGGGACATCCTTTAAACAACTATGGGATACGGTTGCACATTGTTGTTTCAATTGAACCTTTAGATCCAAAGCGAAAGATATTAAGGCAGTGGTGGGAAAACTCGGATCAGACTAGGGAGTTGGTTCATATAACAACCTTACAAAAACTATTAAGTAGTAAGCTTGGGAGTCTAATCAACAAGTTTGGAATAACTATGGCGACTACAACATAAACCGAGAGTTATGCAAGTTTGGACTTCTCAATTTTTTATGAGTTTATTCGTGTTCTATTTGTGTTTGGAGAGCAACATAAACCATATACCTAAAGTGTTCATATTATACAAAACAACAATAACTCATTAAACAACAATAACACATTAAACTTTAATACATTACACAAATACTACCAAGGTTGCAAAATCGTGAATCGGTAGTCGGGCTGTCGACCCCCTGTAGCTTGTAATTGGTCTAGGCAGGATTAATCGGTGATTAATTGGATTGGCATTTTCGACAAGTTTTATGTATTTCTGGCAAGTTATAGGTATTTCCGGCAAATTTTAGATATTACTAGCAAGATTTTTCTTAAAAAAATATCTTGAAATAGATATAAACAACAACCATAACTTATTAAACAATTTTACGACAAGTTTTGGGTATTTTCAGCAAGGTTTGAAGGTTTCGGGCAAGCTTGACCACCGTTGATCGTCATTAACTATTGTTGACCACGGATGACCGAGTTGTTTAACCGATTTACACAAATCGGAAAGGTCGATGGCCTTGTAGCACCTAATCAGCGATTAATTGGCCTTGTAGGCCTTGTTTTGCAACACTGACTTCTACTACAACTACTACTACTACAACAACAACTTGCGACGACATTAAACAATAACAACAACTACTACTACTCTATACGAAGGTTATACAACTAATTTGGCTCCAAAAGTTCCCGCCACTAAGTTAAATTATTCAATAATTAATCTAATAAACTTTTAATAATTTATATGTAATTTAAATTATTTTTATACAATTTTTAATTAATTTAAATAATTTGTAAAAGGATAATTCCATTTATAAATTATTTATAAGTGATAAATGATTATTAAAATGTATATAGTTAAACTTTAATAATCACAAAAAATAATTTGTGACGATATAGTGGTCACCAATTTCACTAGAAGACAACACTCAAATTTTTTGTTTATCCCGCCAAACTAAAAAGATACATCCCGCCGTTCAGTTCTTTTTGACAAAACCCAAACCAAATTTCATTGACTTAAAAGTTTACTCCCTCCCATTCAAAATTTTGACTTCAAAATTTTTTGTTCCCTCCCATTTTCTTTTCATAATCATTTCTAGCATATAACTTTGTTATCATGTTTCACTGCAGACTTATTTCTTCACCAATCCCACTCATCTACTCTAAAAGGCAACACTTAATAAGCTTCAGGGTAGTAGTTTTTGTTCTATTGAGGGTAATGATGGCTCTATCATTAAGAATCCTATTGAACCTTGTGTTTCTGTTTCTGAAATTCATAGTAATGGATTGAGGAATAAAGGTGATGTGGTGAATGGTAGTGTTGACCCTGGTTCAGGTAGTAATGGTTCTATTAAGCTTAATATGGCTGATGTAGAGCATGTTGAGGCTGATAGTACTAAGAAAGCTGATAAGGGTATTGATGAGAGTGTTAATGGAGGCTCTACTTTTGTTTTTGGTAATGTTCAAAATGGTAAAGGGATTCTTATGAAGCCAACAGTTGGATTAACTAGTGTTCAATTTGGACCTAGTTTGTTCTATAAATCTAACTCTGTTTGGTCTAGTAAACTTGGTGCTAAGAATGGTTGTTCTGATGTTCCTGTTAATATAGAGTCTTTTGCCGAGAAAATGAAAAAGGGAGTAGAGGATAGGGAGTTGCAAATGAATTTTACACCTCAATCTGTTTCTAAGAATAGTGATGGTTCAAAAAGGACTTTTACATCTTGTACGTACTTAATAAAACTAATGACCCTATGTCTCTTTATATACTAGAGACATCTAGGGTTTACAAGAGGAATCATAATACAATTAGGAAACTAAATCTTTTAAGTAAATCTTCTAGAATCTTCAAAATTCTCCATCTTTTTGTAGTTTCCCATCTTGTCACTTTAAGCCCTTCATGTTTCATTCTTTTTGTTTTGTATCATCAAATCAATAATAGACCCAACAATCTTCAAAATTCTCCATCATACGGAAGTAAATAAAATAAAACAAACAAATAAATAAACACACAAAGCTTGGGTTGCCTCCCAAGAAGCGCTTTTCTTTATTAACGAGTCTTGTAGCTAGACTCAAAGTCACGGGCTCTATTATGTGACTCCATTATTGGTCACATCCTCTAGGTCATCCTCGAGCTTAGTCTTATATTCCGGACCTAGTTACAAGCATTCTTTGTAGAACCCAAATATCCTACTCATGACATAGTCTACTCCTCTACTTCTATCCTTGTCATTCCTATAGTAGACCGTTTGCTTGTGCTCCTTCTCGATGTTTGACAAGAGTCGGTATTGCTCTATCTTATAAGGCATTTGGTAAGCTATATCATGGGTCTCGTACCTGAATCTAACTATCCCTAGAGATGGGTCATAATTCATTTTAGAGGCCTCAACAAACGGCTTTCCAAAAACTACTTGAGTTAAGTATGTGTCAACTACCGGACGAATATCCTCAACGATCACGAAGTCGGTGACGTAGGTGAAATTCCCTATATAGACATGTAGTCCCCTAACTCTACCTACAAAATTGCTTATCCACCCCGTGCTAGAAAATGTTCTAAGTCCCAGTTGCTTTTTCATTATTAGATTGTAGTGGGCTCTAGTCATGACGTTTATTGGGGACTTAAGATCTATGTAAGCCTTCCAAAAATGCAAGTGACCTATATTGCATGGTATGTTGATGTTGGATGGGTCACCCGTCTTAATAATTGGATTACCTAGGACACACGGCGTCTCGGGGTCATCAAATAAATCCTTATGGTACGTCCGTTCTTCCTTAGTAGGTAACCTATTGAAGTAGTCCTCTTCATTATCTACTTCTACTTCACTTATCATAACTTCCTTATCAACCTCAACTTCCTTAACCTCATCCTCATTTGTCTTAACTTCCTCCTCATTTGTCTTAACTTTCTCCTTATGTTCACTATCTATTTCATTATTAGGGATTGGCTTAATAGTGACAACATTAACGAAGTGGACTTGTTTGGATGAAGAAGGGTCCTTGACTTGGGGTCCGCTATTTGTGTTCCTATCGTCCTTATGTGGAGGTGATAGCACTTGGTTGTTGAGGGCCTTCAATAAGTTGTCACTCTTATTGGT
>LBNU01027653.1:37484-48036 GCA_014162995.1 Artemisia annua | reverse complement strand
AGGAATTGATCCTAACAACGATTGTTTAATAGAGGCCACACATGCACACAATTCATCAAACCTATCAAACTTTACACCCATCTCCTCTTGTATATACATAAGATCACTTAAAAATTCATTAGAACAACAAGAAGCAAATCTATCCGAGTAAACTAATTGTTCCTCTATTGTTAGTGATCTAAATGGAATTTCATCCGCCATGGTGACAAATGAAAATGGTTTTACGAACAAAGGGCACGAAGAAAAGATAGACTAAAGAAAACCTAGAAAAATAAAATAAAAATCTCACTAGAAAGGAAACTAGTGAGTAGACCTAATAAAATAAAAGTTCAACCTAAACAATAACTATTCCCCGGCAGCGGCGCCAAAAACTTTAATGCGCGGGATTGCGACCACGCACTAGGGTTTTACCTCTCAAGGGATCTTGAGAAGCTTGCAATCCCCACCAGGCAGTGTACCTGACCGATGTAGTATAGTGTAGTGGCAAGTACCGGGGGATTGATCGTTATCTGCGGGAATAGTGTC
Source organism: Artemisia annua (assembly GCA_014162995.1). Lineage (NCBI taxonomy): Eukaryota > Viridiplantae > Streptophyta > Magnoliopsida > Asterales > Asteraceae > Artemisia > Artemisia annua. The sequence continues at coordinate 47,511 of LBNU01027653.1, read as the reverse complement.
GTTAGGATTGAAAAGCTACTCTAATAGGTCTAGGGGTGAGGGAAGATTCTTTTTATATTTTATTATTTTTAGGAAAGCAAGTAAAAATCTCGGGTTTGAAGGAGTGGGCGGAATTAGTTGCTAGTCAACTAACCCAAATAACTACTAATGCAAATTAAATAAAATAACAAGAAAGTAAATGTTTGTGAAAACTATATGGAGAGAAGTGTGTTTACTTAGATTTCCTTACTCCCTAACTATCTTTTACCGATTGACTAGTGTGTATTAATTGCGTGGATGACGGATTGTATTCCTTAATAACGGTCGTGGGGGTGTGTACGGACTTCCCCAACTCTATAAGCTCCTACTTCACTCCTATGTCGAGCCGGCTAAGAAGCTCCTAACATGGGATCACTAGAATTCGCTCATGCATTAAATACAATCAAATAACCTTAGTACACCTTGGTTCATGTTTCTTAAGACGTTCAAGCATGTTACCAATTGGAAGTCTGCCAGTTTTCTTAAGCCTAACATCGATAAACATTCATCCAATACAATCAATAACACACCATTCAATCAATAATCAATAGTTAGGTTTCATTAGATCTAAGCAAACACAAAGAAAACCTAGCCTAGCATGTTAATAAAAGACAAGCATAAGATAGAATCAAACAACACACAGACATATTGAATGATTAATTGATTACTTATCTTCAATGTAACATGAGAGATCCAATGGTATAAAACCCTTAAAAAAACTGCAAAAATCGTCTAGGGTTTCTCTCTAAAAAGTTCCACACAAGTTCCACACTAATGACTAAAAATTATGCGAATATATATAGAAAAACAGATCTGACGACGTCACGTTATAGCCTTGACGCCGTCACCTCGCCGTGGTTAGGGTTTCTTGATGGCCTTCTTGACGCCGTCCCTCTTTAATCCGTTCTGGGTTATCAAGGGTTGACGGCGTCTCATCCATGCTTGACGCCGTCAAGGGTACTATTCAGCAGATTTTTGGCACTTTGTCGAATTCTTCACTTTTATGCTCCAAAAACGTCCAAAATGCTTCCTTTTCCAGAATTTCTCTCCAAAGTACCTAAAATACCAAAAGGAACGATTTAGGGCAATAAATGATCAAATAAATACGATTTAGGGATTAAATGACCCTCGAAAAGCGGTACACTTTTCGCCTTATCACGTCACCAAAATTTTATTATAAATAAATTATTTTCTTTTTTGTAATAAAAAAGTTTTTAAAATTATAAATAATGATTTTTCGAAACAAGTTTTCATGGCAAAATAAATTGTGACGACAATGTCGTCACAAAACGATTATTATAACTAAATTATTTTATATTTTATATTAAAAGAGTTTTAAAAAGTCCAAAATAAGATTTCTTTTTAAAGTTTTCTTAGTAAAGTAAATAGTGACGACAAAGTCGTCACAAATTGTTTTTTATAACTAAATTATTTTCTCTTTTTTTTTTAATAAAAAGACTTTAAAAATTATAATTTTTTTTAAGTTTTCTTAGTAAATTACTTAGTGACGACAAAGTCGTCACCATAAGTTTATTATTACTAGATTGTTTTCTATTTTATTATAAAAAGGTTTTAGAAAGTATAAATACTGATTTTTTAAATTTATATATTAGTGTTAAAATTAATTATAGATTTTATATAAATTAATTTATTTAAAATTAATTTTGTAGTTAAAATATGTATAATTTGTAAAGGTTAAAAGGTATTAATGATGAGAAACACCGTCCTATTTTCATATTTCGTAAAACAAATACTCGAAAAAGATATGATATGTTAAACGTATGAGTCTAGATAGTGTTGTTATACATGAGATGTTAAACGGATTAGTCAATACGATATTGTTAGACATGATATGATGGTATTGTTTAGACATGAGATGTTAAACGGATGAGTCGAGATGATGTCGTTATACATAAGATGTTAAACGGACGAGTCGATGTGATATCGTTATACATGAGATGTTAAACGGATGAGTCGATGTGATATCGTTATGCATGAGATTTTAAACGGATGAGTCGATATGATATCATATCGTTATGCATGAGATGTTAAACGGATGAGTCAATATGGTATCGTTATACATGAGATGTTAAACGGACGAGTCGATGTGATATCATTATAGATGAGATGTTAAACGGATGAGTTGAGATGATATCGTTATGCATGAGATGTTATATGTATGAGTCGATAAGGTATCGTTATACATGAAATGTTAAACGGATGAGTCGAGATGATGTCGTTATACATGAGATGTTAAAAGGATGAGTCGAGATGATATCGTTATACATTATATGATGGTATCGTTATACATGAGATGTTAAACGGGCGAGTTCAGATGAGAGTCGAATACCGTTAAGGTCCAACTAGCAATGTAAAACATTGAGTCTTATGTGGGTAAGGCGTAACCGACTAGCACCAATAGAACGTGAGTTAGTTGAAAGGATACTTGGGAACCCATTGAATCACACTTAGACAGGTGGCTAATTAGTTTGGGACATCCTTTAAACAACTATGGGATACGGTTGCACATTGTTGTTTCAATTGAACCTTTAGATCCAAAGCGAAAGATATTAAGGCAGTGGTGGGAAAACTCGGATCAGACTAGGGAGTTGGTTCATATAACAACCTTACAAAAACTATTAAGTAGTAAGCTTGGGAGTCTAATCAACAAGTTTGGAATAACTATGGCGACTACAACATAAACCGAGAGTTATGCAAGTTTGGACTTCTCAATTTTTTATGAGTTTATTAGTGTTCTATTTGTGTTTGGAGAGCAACATAAACCGTATACCTAAAGTGTTCATATTAAACAAAACAACAATAACTCATTAAACAACAATAACACATTAAACTTTAATACATTACACAACTACTACCAAGGTTGCAAAATCGTGAATCGGTAGTCGGGCTGTCGACTCCCTGTAGCTTGTAATTGGTCTAGGCAGGATTAATCGGTGATTAATTGGATTGGCATTTTCGACAAGTTTTATGTATTTCTGGCAAGTTATAGGTATTTCCGGCAAATTTTAGATATTACTAGCAAGATTTTTCTTTAAAAAATATCTTGAAATAGATATAAACAACAACCATAACTTATTAAACAATTTTACGGCGAGTTTTGGGTATTTTCAGCAAGGTTTGAAGGTTTCGGGCAAGCTTGACCACCGTTGATCGTCATTAACCGTCGTTGACCACGGATGACCGAGTTGTTTGACCGATTTACACAAATCGGAAAGGTCGATGGCCTTGTAGCACCTAATCAGCGATTAATTGGCCTTGTAGGCCTTGTTTTGCAACACTGACTACTACTACTACAACTACTACTACTACTACAACAACTTGCGACGACATTAAACAATAACAACTACTACTACTACTCTATATTTGGCTCCAAAAGTTCCCGCCACCAAGTTAAATTATTCAATAATTAATCTAATAAACTTTTAATAATTTATATGTAATTTAAATTATTTTTATACAATTTTTAATTAATTTAAATAATTTGTAAAAATATAATTCCATTTATAAATTATTTATAAGTGATAAATGATTATTAAAATATATATAGTTAAACTTTAATAATAACAAAAAAATAATTTGTGACGATATAGTGGTCACCAATTCCACTAGAAGACAACACTCAAATTTTTTGTTTATCCCACCAAACCAAAAAGATATATCCCGCCGTTCAGTTCTTTTTGACAAAACCCAAACCAAATTTCATTGACTCAAAAGTTTACTCCCTCCCATTCAAAATTTTTAGTTCCCTCCCATTTTCTTTTCATAATCATTTCTAGCATATAACTTTGTTATCATGTTTCACTGCAGACTTATTTCTTCACCAATCCCACTCATCTACTCTAAAAGGCAACACTTAATCTCTATAAAAGTGACGATGAACATAACTGCCATTTCAATTACTAAGGTTTACAATTCTATATAATTATGTTATTAAATTATATGTATTTGTTTATTCTTTACTAACTTCTATTTGATTTTAGGTAAAGCTTGTTTTCTATGTTTCGTGGAATAAACACTTTGATTTTTTGGGTTTTGATTTCGTCACCAACAGAAATACCACCGCTATAGAAAAAACAATTGGAACCATTACGGGAAATTTTTTCTCTCTCCTCTCTGGCGATTGTGGCGACATCGCCTAAACCCTAAAACAACAAATTGATCTTCCTGCAATTCTAGGATCGATTGTTGTGATTCTATTCTGACATCCCTTTGTTTAATTCTTCCTTCTATTTTCATTTGATATGCCACTTGAATCCCCAAAACCCCCTGACCCTATCCTTAAAGAGTTTTGTACTCTTACAGGAATGTGTTCTGAGGGTTTATATCATAAACTTATTGTGCCTGGTGATGGAGATATTCTTCCCAAATCTAGAGGAAGGCCCAAAGGAGCAAAGAATCGGCCTAAGGGTATTAAGGTTAGGGTTAAATCTCCCGGATCTGCTTCTGCCGGTGCTGGGTCTATTCTTAAAAGGCTTCGTAATTCGAAGGTTGAGGGGAAGGGAAGAAGTCGCTGTTTATCTTCTCCTTCTGAAGAGTGTAAAGGTAAACGTTCTTCTAATCCTTTACCTGTTGATGAAGTTCTTTCTAAGGTTTTAGATAGGATGGCGTATGATAAGGGTATTGCTTCTCAAATGGTTTTTAAGGAAGGAGTTAAGGTTTCTATGGTACAACCTAGTAATAAGCTTCAGGGTAGTAGTTTTTGTTCTATTGAGGGTAATGATGGCTCTTTCATTAAGAATCCTATTGAACCTTGTGTTTCTGTTTCTAAAAGTCATAGTAATGGATTGGGGAATAAAGGTGATGTGGTGAATGGTAGTGTTGACCCTGGTTCAGGTAGTAATGGTTCTATTGAGCTTAATATGGCTGATGTAGAGCATGTTGAGGCTGATAGTACTAAGAAAGCTGATAAGGGTATTGATGAGAGTGTTAATGGAGGCTCTACTTTTGTTTTTGGTAATGTTCAAAATGGTAAAGGGATTCTTAAGAAGCCAACAGTTGGATTAACTAGTGTTCAATTTGGACCTAGTTTGTTCTATAAATCTAACTCTGTTTGGTCTAGTAAACTTGGTGCTAAGAATGGTTGTTCTGATGTTCCTGTTAATATAGAGTCTTTTGCTGAGAAAATGAAAAAGGGAGTAGAGGATAGGGAGTTGCAAATGAATTTTACACCTCAATCTGTTTCTAAGAATAGTGATGGTTCAAGAAGGATAGCTATCTCTGTGGAAGATATTAAGAAGGGTAGTGAGGCATGTGCTTTGCAACTGTATGGTTATTTTGTTGGTACGTCAATGGACTATAGAGTTGTGAATGCAAATTTGAGCAAAATGTGGAGAGTTCATGGCATCTCTGATATCACTAAAACTAATTCTGGGCTTTATTACTTTAAGTTTAAAAGTGAAGAAGGCATGAAAGCGGTGTTAGAAAGTGGCCCGTGGATGGTGAATAATATTCCTTTGGTCTTGAATGTTTGGGAACCAGGTATTTGGCTTGAAAAGGTGGAACCTAGTACTATTCCTATTTGGGTCTGTGTATATGGTATCCCTATGGAATTGTGTAACGGGAATGGTATTGGTAAGATTTTTAGTGGCATTGGTAAGCCTATGATTATGGATAGGTTGACTAAGGAGAGATGTTTGAAGAAGTCTAGCAAACTTGATTTTGCTAGGGTCCTTGTGGAAGTCAATGCTGATGAGGATCTACCAAGTTCACTTGAAATCGAATATCCTCAGATTGGTATGAGGCCTGCTAGGATTGGTAAGTTAGATGTTAAGTACCAATGGAAACCTCCCCTGTGCACTCATTGCAAGTCTTTTGGCCATACTACTGTGTCTTGTAAAGTCAGGCCAAGGAAGGAAGAGGAAATTGCTGCTAAAGTCATTTTTGAAGCATTGAAATCTAAGGATAGTGTTCCAAGTAAGAGTTCTGATGGTAAGCTTGAAAATGATGGTTTGTTGAAGTTGGTAAGAACAATAAACCAGTGGTGAATTAGAGCAATTCTATTAAGCAAAATTATGTTAGTTCTTCTGTTCCTAACAAAGGTTTTCAAATTTCTTCTAGAAGTAATTTTAGACAAAATTCTAGCAAACATGTTTCGTTTCAGCAGAATAGGAGTGGTTATCAGAAGTCTCAAGGTGTTGTTAGTAAAGTTAAAACAGGGGGTGGTAGTTCTAATAATTTTCAACAGGGTAATTCTGGTATGAAAGCTGGTTTGAATAATAGTACTTCTAAAAAGAATGCAAAGCCTGTTTCTTCTAGTGATGATACTGGGATTGTTCAGAAGCCTCCTCTTAGTTCCAAATATAATGCTAATTTTAAGCCTAGAGTTCTAGTTAGGGGCTCCGGGTCTGATGGTAATAGAGATGAGATTATTTCTGAGAATATTCCTGTTAATAACTCTTATCAAGTATTTGAAGATCATGATATGGTGGACAAGGATGAGGAATTTCTGGGAGTTGTTGATGAGGAATATGACAAAGTGGTTTGGCCTAAATTGAAATTGGAGGTTGTTAATGTTCTAAAGTCTGGTGTTTACCCTTCTTTGGCAATTAGGTCTGACTGGTCTCCCACACAGTTGGAATTCTTTTATAAAAATTGTTCTAAGTTTGGTATGGAGCGTTTTGTTGATGATGAAGAGGTGGATTATGAGAATGAGGGTATGGCTAATGTAATGAAGCCTGAGAAAATGGATGAAGGTTGTCGTGGTGTAGTGAATGATGGACCCCCTAACAAACCTGTTTCCAATGAATCTTAAAGCTTTCTCTTGGAATGTTAGGGGTCTAAATAATGACTCTGGTAAAAAACAGGTCATTGATTTATTAAGAGAAGGTAACTTTAGTTTTTGTGGTTTGCTGGAAACTAAAGTTAAAAAGAAGAAGCTTCATAAAATTTGTTCTAAGGTGCTTGGAAGATGGGAATGGATGTCTAATGCTTCTGCTTGTGTTGGGGGCACTGGTATTATTATTGGATGGGATCCTATGGCTGTTAGAGTTATGTTGCATAGCCACACTTCACAACTTATGAATGTTTTCGTAGAATCTGTCAATGGCAACCATAAGTTTTTTTGCACTTTTGTTTATGCTCATGTTAACGTAAGTGGTAGGATTGCTCTATGGAAGGATCTTGTGAAACATTGTAATGCTATAAAGGATTCTCCTTGGGTTCTAATGGGTGATTTCAATATTATATATATTGGATCCTAGTGAGAGGTCTATGGGTTCGTTGTCTGTCACTGCTGGGATGGTGGATTTCAGAGAGTGTCTGTTCAATATTGAGGTTAATGACCTGGTGATGTCTGGTTTGCAGTTTACTTGGAATAAAAGCCCGGGTAACCCTCAAGGTTTGCTTAAAAAACTGGACAGAGTTATGTGTAATGTTCCTTTTTTGGACAGGTTTCCTAATGCTAATGCCTTGTTCATGCCTTTTGTTGTGTCGGACCATACTCCAGCTGTGCTTAATATTCCTAATGTTCCTGGTGCTAAACCTAAGCCATTTAGATTTGCTAACTTTTTGGCTTCTAAAGATGAGTTTATTCCTACTGTTAAGAAGGTTTGGGACTGCAATATTCCTGGTTACTCCATGTTTTCTGTGGCCTCTAAATTGAAGTTATTAAAGAAGCCTCTTAGAAAGTTGAAATTTGCTCAAGGTGATTTGACGGCTAAGGTGGTCAAACTTAAAGAAGATTTGTGTAAAGTGCAGTCTGATATGGTTAAGGATCCTACCAATGCTAGGTTGAGGCTTGATGAAATTTCATGTCTTAATGCTTATAAGGCTGCTGTTAAGGATGAAGAATGTTTTCTTAAGCAGAGAGCCAAAGTTACTTGGCTGAGTGAGGGGGACTTCAACACTAAATTCTTCCACAATGTTATGAAAGAAAGGAGAAACAGGAATAGAATTGATAATGTGGAGGATATGGTTGGCAATTTTTATTCTGGCAATGAGGTTGGGGAGCAGTTTGTTAAGCATTTTGAGGGTATTCTGGGAAGGAAAGCTGAAGTGTTGCCCATTTTTTATCCTTCTCATTTGTTTTCCAAGAAATTGTCTCCTGAGGATGCTATGTGTATGGTTAGGCCTGTTTCCAAGGTAGAAGTTAAGGATGTTCTGTTTAATATGGATAATGATAAGGCTCCGGGTCCTGATGGCTTCTCTTCCAAGTTCTTCAAGTCCTCTTGGTCTATTGTGGGAGCTGAATTCACCCAGGCTATTCAGGACTTCTTCATGAATGGTAAACTCTTAAAAGAAATCAATGCTACTGTTATTGCTTTGGTCCCTAAAGTCAAAACTCCCAAAAAGGTTTCTGACTTTAGGCCAATATCCTGTTGCAATGTTCTTTATAAGTGTATTAGTAAGATTATTGCTAATAGGCTTAAAGGCATTCTTAATTCTCTTGTTAGCAATTGTCAAAGTGCTTTTATTCCTTCTAGGCAGATTAGTGATAATATTATGTTAACTCAAGAGTTGATGAGAAATTACCATAGAAGGAGTGGCCCATCAAAAGTTGCTTTTAAGATTGATATTAATAAGGCGTATGATACTGTTGATTGGGGTTTCTTAAGACAGTGTCTCATTCATTTTGGTTTCCCGTTGAAGATGATTGAGTGGATTATGGGCTGTATGACTACTCCTTCTTTTACTGTTAGTATTAATGGGGATCATCTTGGTTATTTTAAGGGAATGAGAGGGCTTAGACAAGGAGATACGTATCTCCTTATCTCTTTACATTGGTTATGGAAGTTTTATCGTTAATGATTAATAGAAAGATTGAGTCCAATGATGGATTCAAGTATCATTGGAGATGTAGTAAGGTTAAGCTCTCACACTTATGCTTTGCTGACGATCTCATGATCTTTTCTAATGGTGATGTGCACCCTGTGTCTATTCTGAAGTCTGCTCTTGAAGAATTCAGTGGAGTTTCTGGTCTTTTGCCTAGTATGGAGAAAAGCCTGGTGTTTTTTGGTAATGTTCCTACCCATTCTAGAGAAGCTATTCTTAGAATTATGCCATTTTTTGTTAGCTCTTTGCCTATCAGGTATTTGGGGGTGCCATTACTTTCTTCCAGATTGTATAAAAAGCACTGTGACCCTTTGATTGATAAGGTTAAGAGCAGGTTGCATGATTGGAAGAATAAAAGCTTGTCCTTTGCTGGTGGGCTGCAACTGCTTAAGTCTGTTATTGGTTCTATTCAGGTGTTTTGTTCTTCTGTATTCAATTTGCCAGTTTGTGTGTCTAAAGAAATTGAGAAATTTATGAGGGGTTTTATATGGTCTCAAGGTATATTGCAAAGATGGAAAGCAAAAGTCAAATGGGAAGAGTTGTGTGGTTTTAAGGTGCAAGGGGGGCTTGGGATCAAGAGTCTGCATAATTGGAATTTGGCCCTTATGTCTAAACATGTTTGGAATATTGTCTCTAAGAAAGATTCTTTATGGGTGAAATGGGTTAATGCTTATAGGCTTTCTGATAGGAGGTCTTGTGATAGAAATTTTTGGGATGTCCCTATTCCGTCTGATTATGCTGGGGATGGAGGAAAATCTTGATGTGTAGAGATATTTTGAGAGATCATGTGGTGACTAGAATTGGTGATGGATGTGATACTTCAGTGTGGTTTGATAATTGGTGCTTCCTTGGGCCTTTGTGTCAGTTCATATCTAAAAGGGACATTTATGAAGCCGGTTTGTCTCTTAATTGCAAGGTTGCAGATTTGGTTGATAACGGTTCTTGGAAATGGCCATCTGCTTTATCTGATAAGTTTCCTTTCCTTATCTTTCTTCCTCCTCCTCTTATTTTTAATAATAGAAAAGATTTGGTTTGTTGGAAATCTAACTCTAACAAGATTGGCCCTTTCTCTGTTAAAGCTGCGTGGTCTGATCTCATTCTTGCTAAACCAGTGGTACCTTGGTATAAGGTGGTTTGGTTTAGTCAGAATATCCCTAGACATTCTTTTATTCTTTGGCTTGCTGTTAAAATGAAGTTGAAAACCCAGGATAGGTTGGCT
>LBNU01027653.1:13840-34863 GCA_014162995.1 Artemisia annua | reverse complement strand
CTCAAATGATCTAATAAGCAGTTTCTAATAAGCCAATTAATAAGCAGTTTCAACTCAGAACAAGCTAGAGGGTAAAAGACCATGTAAGACACTCAAATACAATCAATGATACTCAAGAACAACAAACAAACTCAGGTTATTAAGCTAAAATCTCAACTGCAAGCTTAGAGTTCAAACAGCATACACATTCAAAGTCCCTACTATAAGCAGAAAATTAAGCACTTTAATAAGCTGTTTATGGTGAAATTAAGGGGGCAAATATTTCACTACCAAGCTGAGAACACTAATACATGAAAAGCCCTATCATTAACAACCAATTACTAGCCTAATTGTACACTAATTATACCAAAATTCAGCAACAAGAAACCATTAATGGCTGCAATAAAACAGATGTGCACAAGCAGGTATTGACTAATGAATTGCATAAACCATTTGACTAAAACCAATTTTAACCCCCTAAATCTGTAACTAGGTGTAATATAAAAATGTTTAAGCACTGAAATCTCATTAACAAACATCAAATGCAACGACTCAACAAGTGCAGCAAGCTTACATCCAGAAACACAAGCAATTAAGAGCTTTAAATCTATTTTTGACTTTTAGCATTTAACCTACCAACTTTATTGCAAAAACCAACTACTTATAACCTTGGAAGACTGATTATGCAAAAAGAACAGCAAAACTATAATAAGAATACTCACAACCTATATTAACCAAACACTCCTAATACTAGTTAACATGAACTGTAATGAAGCTAAGAGCAGATCCAAACTAACAATCACCTCCACAGTGAACAATCTATATTACAGATCCAACGTTTAAGCCAATTCGACAGTGAACTACAACAATGAACAGCTAAAGAACAAAATCACAGATGTGCAAATTTGACAGACTATAGAGCTGATTGACAAGCACAATAGAAGAACAGGTTATTCAAGTCCAAAATCACTCAAATAAACTCAACTATGAATTAATCTAACTAATGGAACAGTAACAAAAGAAAATCACATATCTACATATAAAGCTGCATTAACAAACTCATATAACTGAACAATAACCAACAGTGATCAAAACATCTTAATCTCAGTCAATCATCACTAAATTTCATTCAATCATAACAATGGAACAGTAATCAAACATTCAACATCACTCTACAGATCTATTCAACTAATATCTAAAATCAGCTAATATTTTGAAATAATGGAATGAAAATAAAAGCTGAAAACCTTACAGAGCTGGTTCTTAGCTTTCTAAGAACTTCCAAAGCTAGCCTATCTTTAGGATAGGCTTATGTAACACCTCTGAATCAAATTCCTCCAATGATGAAACACTTCTTCATGAATTTTTATGAAAATTTTGAGTAAAAATGTTCCTATCTATATCTAATTCATTCACTCCAAGCTACTGAGCTTTTTGTGAGTGGCAAGTTATGAAAAACAGCTTGTTATAAGCTGGTTAAGAGCTTTTGAAATCACTTTTTTTAATTTTTTCACTAATTCAACTAATGTTTTTTATATTTTCTGAAAACTTAATGAAACTAAATATCAAAAGTAATAAAAGATGTAAAAGCTCTCATAAGCTTCTGAAGAGCTTATGAGGATGCCTAAGCTTATGTAATTAACACTAAAACAAAGAAATGAGCAGAATCAGAGACTTATATCAAACTGAAAATGAACTTTTATTTCACTGAAAACATTACAGAAGCTATAAACTGATTACAATAAGCTAAAATAAAAGCTAAAACAAATTTGGCAGCATAACACTACACTAAAAACTACATACTGAAATGAGAGATAGAGCTCTCTATTTATAGCTAAGAGAGGAGCATCCTCTGAAAGTTCTGGAACAAGAATCCACTCGAGAATATACTCCTTAGATTCCATATGACGCGTCTCCACCAATCACAGCTCCCTATTTGCTCCAATGACGTGTTTCAACCAATCTCTAGCTTCCACGTGGCTCTTCCTTGCTTTGAGACTCTGCCAAGGTGTCAGGGAATTGATTTGACTGAAAAGCCCTTTAATACGAGGTTGGATTAAGGTTCAATTGAAAGGATTGGAATTAGGGTTCTTGAACTGGGAAAAGGAATGGGGAAGAAATAAAAGGCGCGTTATGTTTTTTTTTTATATTTATTTGTTTTATAAAATGAACCGGGTCAAGGGGTTATGGGATTGGGTTATTTGGGCTTTTGGGTTATGAAATGCATATTAGGCTTCAGGTTTATAACATTTGAAGTTATAATGGTAAGGACCTCAAATGAAATTCTGAAAGCTACAAGGACTGATTCTGCCAATTTGCAATTTTGTAATCCAAGGACTACTTTTGATATTTGTTGAAACTTCAAGGACTAATGTTGATGCTTTGAGCATAAATAGTGATCCCAGCTTGAAATTTCTTCATCGGCTCCGCCTTTTCTCACTCTTTCCATAACTCGTGCTCGTTTTGTCATTTTTGTCTCGGTTTTTGTCCAATTTGCATTATCTATCCTTGCACAATTAAAAACACAAAAACAAGTAGATCTTTGGCATTCGTTAGTGTTTTCGGTCTTTATGGTCTTAAAATGGTGAATAAACGATATGTGATTTTACACATATCACCTAGTATGGAGAAAAGCCTGGTGTTTTTTGGTAATGTTCCTACCCATTCTAGAGAAGCTATTCTTAGAGTTATGCCATTTTGTGTTGGCTCTTTGCCTATCAGGTATTTGGGGGTGCCATTACTTTCTTCCGGATTGTATAAAAAGCACTGTGACTCTTTGATTGATAAGGTTAAGAGCAGGTTGCATGATTGGAAAAATAAAAGCTTGTCCTTTGCTGGCAGGCTGCAACTGCTTAAGTCTGTTATTGGTTCTATTCAGGTGTTTTGGTCTTCTGTATTCATTTTGCCAGTTTCTGTGTCTAAAGAAATTGAGAAATTGATGAGGGGTTTTATATGGTCTCAAGGTATATTGCAAAGAGGGAAAGCAAAAGTCAAATGGGAAGAGTTGTGTGGTTTGAAGGTGCAAGGGGGGCTTGGGATCAAGAGTCTGCATAATTGGAATTTGGCCCTTATGTCTAAACATGTTTAGAATATTGTCTCTAAGAAAGATTCTTTATGGGTGAAATGGTTAATGCTTATAGGCTTTCTGATAGGAGGTCTTGTGATAGAAATTTTTGGGATGTCCCTATTCTGTCTTATGTATGCTGGGGATGGAGGAAAATCTTGATGTGTAGAGATATTTTGAGAGATCATGTGGTGACTAGAATTGGTGATGGATGTGATACTTCAGTGTGGTTTGATAATTGGTGCTTCCTTGGGCCTTTGTGTCAGTTCATATCTAAAAGGGACATTTATGAAGCCGGTTTGTCTCTTAATTGCAAGGTTGTAGATTTGGTTGATAACGGTTCTTGGAAATGGCCATCTGTTTTATCTGATAAGTTTCCTTTCCTTATCTTTCTTCCTCCTCCTCTTATTTTTAATAATAGGAAAGATTTGGTTTGTTGGAAATCTAACTCTAACAAGATTGGCCCTTTCTCTGTTAAAGCTGCGTGGTCTGATCTCATTCTTGCTAAACCAGTGGTACCTTGGTATAAGGTGGTTTGGTTTAGTCAGAATATCCCTAGACATTCTTTTATTCTTTGGCTTGCTGTTAAAATGAAGTTGAAAACCCAGGATAGGTTGGCTTTATGGAATAATTGGGGTAATTTTAGATGTTCTTTGTGTAATAAGGTTCAGGATGATCACAATCATTTGTTTTTTGGTTGTGAGTTTTCATCTAAAGTTTGGTGTTATTTTAAGAGCCTTATTAAGTTGGATGGTGTTTCAGATGATCTTTACAATGTGATTGACTTTATTACTTCCAAGCCTGTGAATAAGTTGATATGGAGTATTATTCAGAGGCTTGTTATTGGGGCTATTGTGTACTTCATCTGGCAAGAGAGAAACCTTAGGTTCTTTCAAGGTAAGGTTAGAAGTCTTGATGGAGTGTGCAGTATTATTAAGGAGACTGTGAGGTTAAGGTTATTTAGTTTGAAGGTCAAGAAGACTAAACAATCTCTGGAGGCTGCTAATATCTGGAAATTTAATGTATTGGAGAGTGATATGTGGAATTCCTCAACTGTTACTTGATGGGTGATGATATAGATGGCTGGATTTGGTTTTCTGGTGTTCTTGATTTGGATGTGATTGTTGGTGGATGCAGTTCAAGGTATGTTGATGTCTTGATTTGTGTTACTTTCTGCATATATGAGAAATGGTCTTGGGTTATTCTTCTTTCTTCTATGAGTATTTGGTGGACTTCAGTGAGACATGTTTTGTTGGAGCATAAGGAGTTTACTGGTTACATTGTGGTTTGGTTTGAAGTTACTATTCCTCTGGTTGGGCTTATTAGTTTATTGGGCTTCTATGATATAAAGATGGGTTCTAATCTTATCTGGTGTGATGGTTCTGTGGAGTGGAAGGTGTTTGATCTTTCTTTGGTCAGATTGGAACTTACACTCATCAGATCCATGGTTTTTTATTTCTTAAAGATTTGAAGGCCAATATCTTCGTATTGGTAGGAGTCCTAAGTGAGGGTTGTTCTCTTTTTCCTTACCCGGGGTTTGTCCCGATGGGTTTTACTCGGGAAGGTTTTTTAAGGAGGCAACCTCATTTGGTGAAATGCTCCATGTGTTATGTTATTGAGATGGTCCTAGTTTTGAAGATGAAGATGATATTCCCGGTAGTTAAGATGAAGATGATGGTCATGAGAGAGAATTGGAATTTGACATTTTTAGCTATGTTTTGGATGTTTGATTTTACTAGTTGTTCTTTGACTTGTAATAAGTCTTATAGTAGGAGAACTTTATGTTTACTAGTGATGTTCCCAAAGCATATTTTGGGAATGTCATTTGGATTATACTTATATGGGTTTGTCCATATAAGTTACTTGTAATTTTTTTGTGTGTTTAATATATTTGCCGGGGATAGTCCCTTTTTCCCAAAAAAAAAAAAATACCACCGCTTGATGCTCCAACATCTCCACCACAACCAACACACTTACCACCCAGTTGCAATGAATGTAGCCAGGTTTCTTGTACCCGAAAGTGTATATATCTCAGTTTTGTGGAACTTTTAGATGTTAGGGTATAGTAATTTATATGTTTATGAAAAGGTTGTATTAATTGGTTTCTACAATAAAGGATTATATTGTTTGGTATTCAAGTGTAACTGAATTATATTACGTATGGTGTTCTCCATTTTCTTGGATTTATTGTTCTTAGATGAAAAAATAGATGTTTTGAATCATTGTTAAAAGTTTATCCTAAAACATTATGAAAATAGTGCTGAAAAATATAAAAATACCGTGGGAGAACAACATTTAGAAAAGCACTGAAAACCACAACCGGAAAAATCATGCCGGAAAAAGCATGCCGGAAAGTGATGGAAAACATTGGTGACGACTTTGGCGTCACTAAGAAATGATATAACTATTATTTTTTTGTTTAATAAACGATTAAAAATGGTAAATAAATAAATTTGGTGACGAGTTTGTCGTCACTAAATAATTATCAGTTTTATTAATTTAAGTTTTATAAATTATTCACAAAATTAATAATTTAGCTTATGTAAAATATTGGTGATGACATTGTCGTCACAAAGTTGCTATGACCCACTTGTGTTTAGTCTTTGCGTTGAATACTTGTGGGCCCTTTTTGTCGTCACTAATTACACTGCACTTTGTCGTCACGAAGTTGTTTTGTGACAATGGATTGGTGACGCGAAATCCGTGACGACATATCGTCACAAACACACTTGGTGACGACGTACACATAATATAAATTGGTGACGACTTAGTCGTCACGAAAGGTGGTTTTATTTATAGTTACTACTAATTCCATATGATAAGTTACGTAAGAAGGCCCGACATCGCGCAACACGGACTCAAATTTTTCACGTGACTTGTTGACCATTACTACCTTTTTCTCTAGTGTACCCGTTAAGAGGCTGTCCATGAAGATTAGTACATCCGGTCGACGATCACCTGGTCGCCCGTTTACAATGACAAAATTTCTAGCATCTTGCTCTATAAACCCGTACGAAAAAGACACAGATGTAGCCATAATGCGTATGCCTTGAACGTTAAACTCTAAGCCTA
Organism: Artemisia annua; assembly: GCA_014162995.1. NCBI lineage: Eukaryota > Viridiplantae > Streptophyta > Magnoliopsida > Asterales > Asteraceae > Artemisia > Artemisia annua. The sequence continues at coordinate 28,748 of LBNU01027653.1, read as the reverse complement.
AAATTGAATCTATCGTAACATATAAATGTGTAATCTACGTATCTATTTTTATAGTTGAAGATTGCGCACATATCCTTTTAAGAAAATACTTGTAAACCTTTTGGGATATATGTTACTAGCTTGTTACGCGCAGCAAGTTGTTTTAATGGGTTTAGGACCGGAGTTCATTGTTACATAGTATATTGCTAAACTTAAAGGGTATAAAAATATAAAGTTTAATGAGTTTATAAGCTATTTTGTATTGTTACTGAACTTAATTGGGCTGTTTTACAAAAATTAAAGGAGTTATTTTTTATTTTATTATTATTATTCTTTTTAATCAAATTAAAAGAGTTGTTTTTTGCAGTTTTGGAAAATATAATAACAATTCCCAAATGTTATTATTTAAATACATAACTATACTTTATGATAATTCACATTATTTAGTTATAGAATAATTGTTTAAAAATACATTCAACTTGTTATTTTCATTTGTATGCACTCAACTTTAATTTCCTATTGTTATAAACAAGAATTGAGGGAATGAATATTCTTCTTATTGATTAATAATGCCAGAGATACAATTGGGTATATATAAGATAAACAGTAGGGTAAAAACCCTAATAGCTAACTGGGTCGTGGGCCTCATATGGGCTATATGGACATCCACTAATAATTATCCATAACACTCCCTCTTGGATGTCCATATTGTTAATACGCTTAGGAAATGCTGCCTCATTAAAAACCTTGTCAGGAAAACCCAGTGGGACAAAACCATGACTAAGGGAAAAAGAGTGCAGCGCGTATTATCTCCCTCTGATGACTACATCACTTGAGCTCTTCGAGTAGGTGCATTCCAATGTTGTGGTTCAGTGTCCTAAATGTTGAGGTAGAAACACCTTGGTAATTAGATCCGCTAAATTGTCACTTGAATTAACTTGTTGAACAATAATATCACCATTCTTTTGTAAGTCATGAGTGAAATTACTTTGGCGTCACTAAGAAATGATATAACTATTTTTTTTTGTTTAATAAACGATTAAAAATGGTAAATAAATAAATTTGGTGACGAGTTTGTCGTCACTAAATAATTATCAGTTTTATTAATTTAAGTTTTATAAATTATTCACAAAATTAATAATTTAGCTTATGTAAAATATTGGTGATGACATTGTCGTCACAAAGTTGCTATGACCCACTTGTGTTTAGTCTTTGCGTTGAATACTTGTGGGCCCCTTTTGTCGTCACTAATTACACTGCGCTTTGTCGTCACGAAGTTGTTTTGTGACAATGGATTGGTGACGTGAAATCCGTGACGACATATCGTCACAAACACACTTGGTGACGACACATAATGTAAATTGGTGACGACTTAGTCGTCACGAAAGGTGGTTTTATTTGTAGTTACTACGAATTCCATATGATAAGTTACGTAAGAAGGCCCGACATCGCGCAACACGGACTCAAATTTTTCACGTGACTTGTTGACCATTACTACCTTTTTCTCTAGTGTACCCGTTAAGAGGCTGTCCATGAAGATTAGTACTTCCGGTCGACGATCACCTGGTCGCCCTTTTACAATGACAAAATTTCTAGCATCTTGCTCTATAAACCCGTACGAAAAAGACACAGATGTAGCCATAATGCGTATGCCTTGAACGTTAAACTCTAAGCCTAAAATTGAATCTATCGTAACATATAAATGTGTAATCTACGTATCTATTTTTATAGTTGAAGATTGCGCACATATCCTTTTAAGAAAATACTTGTAAACCTTTTGGGATATATGTTACTAGCTTGTTACGCGCAGCAAGTTGTTTTAATGGGTTTAGGACCGGAGTTCATTGTTACGTAGTATATTGCTAAACTTAAAGGGTATAAAAATATAAAGTTTAGTGAGTTTATAAGATATTTTGTATTGTTACTAAACTTAATTGGGCTGTTTTACAAAAATTAAAGGAGTTATTTTTTATTTTATTATTATTATTTTTTTTAATCAAATTAAAAGAATTGTTTTTTGCAGTTTTGGAAAATATAATAACAATTCCCAAATGTTATTATTTAAATACATAACTATACTTTATGATAATTCACATTATTTAGTTATAGAATAATTGTTTAAAAATACATTCAACTTGTTATTTTCATTTGTATGCACTCAACTTTAATTTCCAATTTAATTTTCAAATTGTCTAATATTTTTTTGTTGTCTTTATTGTTATTGGTAAGATTTGATGTGACATGTTATTAACGAGGTGGTTAACCCGCGCGTTGCCGCGGGGTCTTTTGGTAAAGAAGTATTTTCCGTTGCGTTTAGTAAGTCTTGTAAAATGGAAATATAAGACGACATTAAGATGATACAATAGTAACATAAACTGTCCAAAAGAGTTGTTGCACAGTTTTATGACACCACTTGTTCAAAAGAGAGCTTATATACTCTATCTGCCATTCTAAAAAAAATTGTTTAAGTCAGATGGATAGACTAACAGCTCATCAGTGCGAGTTTTGAAAACTTTTGCATTGCGTTACTCTCTTCTATTATGTCCTTAGATGCAACAGCACCAACGTTTTCTTCGAATCCATTGGCTTAGGCGGCACAGGCAGTTGTTTGGCCAAGGTTATGAAGCTAGCTTTGCATTCTCGAAAGACTGGGTCACTTGTGTTTGCGCAAATTCTAACATGATACCTGAAAAATAATGAGACCAACTTAGTTATAACTAAACCACAAAGTCTTCTGACTATGGTAACTTCATATTGAGGTTTGCGTAATAACAAATTCTATTGTTATACTACTTATTCAGCCCCCATTTCAACATCCCAAATACACCCATTTTAGCGTTTCAGCACTCAAACCCACCCGTTTCAAACCCAATTGTTATACTCCTTAAAATACTAACATCAGTCAGATAGGAGGCCCCAAAACGAATGCCCCAACCCTATCTAAGAAACTGGTCAATTTGGCCTGATCATGTAATGGCACAATTATGGCATAATCTGAGTTAATAAAGTGGTCTAGTAAACCAAATATGACCAAAAATGATTCATTCTCTCATAACTAATTTTATTGTTTCATATTTAGACAAGCTAACTTCTTTTGCAGTCAACTTTTTACAATGGCTGTTTTTAGGTTACATTTTCACTTACAGGACGAAAATTAGTATCTACTTTGTGACAACGGCTTGAGTTATTTCTTATCCCTGAAGGTCAAATGTTAAAGATAAAATATTGAACTAAAGATGAAATGTGTCAAATGGGTCAAAAGGGCTAAAACGGGTTGAAAGTTATCTGAATAGTGGTCAAATCAATTCTATAGCAGTTCTATTCTTAAAACCTCTCCAACCTATGCTCATTTTTAGGGAATTGATGCGCGGGATTGCGACCACGCACTAGGGTTTTACTTCTCAAGGGATCTTGAGAAGCTTGCAATCCCCACCAGGCAGTGTACCTGACCGATGTAGTATAGTGTAGTGGCAAGTACCGGGGGATTGATCGTTCTCTAGGGGAATAGTGTCGTTAGGATTGAAAAACTACTCTAATAGGTCTAAGGGTGAGGTAAGATTCTTTTTGTATTTTTATATTTTTATAAAAGCAAGTAAAAATCTCGGGTTTGAAGGAGTGGGCGGAATTAGTTGCTAGTCAACTAACCCAAATAACTACTAATGCAAATAAAATAAAATAACAAGAAAATAAATATTTGTGAAAACTATATGGAGAGAAGTGTGTTTACTTAGATTTCCTTACTCCCTAACCATCTTTTACCGATTGATTAGTGTGTATTAATTGCGTGGATGACGGATTGTATTCCTTAATAACGGTCGTGGGGGTGTGTACGGACTTCCCCAACTCTATAAGCTCCTACTTCACTCCTATGTCGAGCTGGCTAAGAAGCTCCTAACATGGGATCACTAAAATTCGCTGATGCATTAAATACAATCAAATAACCTTAGTACACCTTGGTTCATGTTTCTTAAGACGTTCAAGCATGTTACCAATTGGAAGTCTGCCAGTTTTCTTAAGCCTAACATTGATAAACATTCATCCAATACAATCGATAACACACCATTCAATCAATAATCAATAGTTAGGTTTCATTAGATCTAAGCAAACACAAAGAAAACCTAACCTTGAAAAAGCTGATAAATTCGTCTAGTTCCCAAAAATTATGAGAATATATATAGGAAAACAGATCTGACGGCGTCACGTTATAGCCTTGACCCCGTCACCTCGTCGTGCTTAGGGTTTCTTGATGGCCTTCTTGACGCCGTCCCCCTTTAATCCATTCTGGCTTATCAAGACTTGACGGCGTCACATCCAAGCTTGACGCCGTCAAGGGTACTATTCCAGCAGACTTTAGCACTTTGTCGAATTCTTCCCTTTTATGCTCCAAAAACGTCCAAAATGCTTCCTTTTCCAGAATTTCTCTCCAAAGTACCTAAAATGACAAAAGGAACGATTTAGGGCAATAATTGATCAAATAAATACGATTTAGGGCTTAAATGACCCCCGAAAAGCGGTACACTTTTTGCCTTATCAGGAATACTCCTATCATAAGTCTTATCATAAGCCTCAACCACACCACAACTACCGAATCCTCAGGGTCACATAATAAGACACTGGATATAACTACGTGACCTTAGTTCCCCAAATATTTTGCAACAAAACAATATACACTTCATACATCGATATTTTCACAACAGGTTGACACATTAAAATAAAAACAAACGCATAAATCGTCATCCCTTATTCCATATGAACCTGGAATTCTAGTTAAGTATTGGATTTAGCATCCTTCAACGACTAACAATGACAACTGAAACAGAGGATGCATATATTCCTTAATTAAGAAAGAGAATAACGATACTTTGTTATGAGCAACAGCTGCATAACAGGCTGCAATCTGAGTTCAGTAAACAATAAAAGAAATCTGAATATTTTTCTTACTTGTTCAGTAGCTGTAACGACAACACATTGCAAAGAGGTAGACTGTCCCGATGTGGTGTTCATGCAGATTGGCCAGCTAAGCACCTCCGAATTCTCAATTTAGTGGTATCTGTACCACAATAAACAAAACAAACACGTAAAAAGGCCTAATAAACTTTAACAAACTAATAGTAGTAAGAGAATAATTATATAAGCATCCCGTACCTGTTTAAATAGCAAAAAAACAAAAAAACTCTAGTCCTTTAACTCTCTTGGGTTCTTACTTTCTTAGGAGCACCTTTGGCAACAGCTGCAAGCCTCCTTACTTCCTACCATCCAAATTGATGAATATGAGCAACATAATTCCTAAAATTTTAAACATGACTTATGCAAAATAATAATAATAATAATAATAATAATAATAATAATAATAATAATAATAATAATAATAATAATAATAATAATAATAATAATAATAATAATAATAATAATAATAATAATAATCAATTGAAAAGATAACGTGAAAGCGCCAAAAGTTAAAACTCTCAAACAAATAATAAACAATAAGCAAATCCTAGAATGAAGCAAAGGGGGTGTTTGGCATTACGGTTTTACTGTGATTATGTGATATCAAAATAATAAGGTGTATCATTAAAGGTGTTGTTGTTTCTTTTGTTTAAAGTTGTGAATTAGATGTTTAAGTGGGTGTTTGGACTGCTTATTTATATAGCTTATGAGATTATTAGCTCATTCGGGATTGGTGATAAGGACGGTGTTTTGTGTTTAGGNAAAACTAATTAACAATGCACTATTGCAACTGAGACAACAAATTGTAGTGACTTGTTTCTTTCAGAAAATTAGTCTGGTATAAAACATTTAGTAATGGCACCCTTTCTTAACGCACCTACACCAAATAAACCTTAAGTTAAACCCAAACCCTAATTCCTATAAAGCATTTAACAAAAAATTAATGATTTGAAATCAACTACAACTCTGAAATCACATACAGAAACATAAAATTTAATAAAATTTAACTTTAACAGAATCCCCCTAAAAATAACCCCAAATTGATATACAAAATTAAGAAACAAAAAAACATAGAAAATAAAAAATAAAAAACATACCAAAGCTACTGTCATGGATCTTGTTGATTATTTTCTTTGTTGATTGTATATCGCCTCACAATACACTGTAGATAAAACCACCGTATCAAAGTTTGGGATAAAGCCACGGGTTTATGAATTATGATTGTTTATTTTTAGTTTTTTTTGGGAGAGTGGTTGTGTGGAGGTGGTTTTTTTTGAAGATGATAGTGTATGTGTGTGTTTTTTGTGTTTCGTGTGAGGAAGAATTGGGAAGGAAAGCAAGGAAGGCTAGGAATAAAATATTTGTCTCCTGTTCTCCCCCTCACAGATCACTATTTTGGGTAAAGGGGACCTTCCACCCTGGCAAAATATATTAACCAATAAAACGTTGAAAGTACAATGGAATGTGGCTGAAGTACCACATTAACCTCAAGCAAACGCTTGAACTACCCTAGATCATTTATGACAGGCCATAAATGAACCACTAGCTACCAACAACTAGAACAATCAGTAAACAACATAAGATGACATGACAATCTTATGATAAAACAAAACAAAATAAAAAACTACTTTCAAGCACGTCCTTGAAGCTTGAACTCCTTGAGTTGTTCCGGTAAGTCGCTTACCTGAGCCGCATACTCATCTGAAAAATAATCATCTCCCAAATAATCATTCGGCTCATACACCTCATCCTCATCACTACTGTCAGAAACAACTACTTCACCCACCTTAGAAAATGGGTTACCCCTCTTCGATGCAGAAGTACTTGGAGAAGGGATAGTAGACTGCTCCGACGCCTTTTTTGTTGCAGAAGTACTAGAAGATGGCATTGTAGACGACTTAGAAGCCTCTCCCGGCACCTGCGATTTCATGTTACTAATAGGCTGATCTTGAGACCCCTGACCATTGCTAACAAAACCAAGAACATCCTCATCCACCAATGACTCCAAGATACCGAAAGAGTTAGAAGACTGTGGGTCCTTACCAGATTTAACATTTGAAATAGAAGCCTGTTGAAGACCCTTAGGATCTGAATCTTTCTTAGTACCAACCTGATTAGAAGTTGTCGTGACTTTAGGTCTCCAAAAATTAGCCTTAGGCTTGGAGAGTTTAACCCCTCCAATTGGCTTAGGTTGAGACGTAGAAACCACACTCTTACCTTTACTCTTACGATTCCTTACCTCTGTGTACCCCTCATCGTTATTAGCCACTTGAGTCGATGCATTCGTCACCCCATTAGAAACCTTATGAACCACCTCTTTCTCTTGTTTTGGACACTCACTAAGTGTATGACCAAATATCTTACAAACGTTGCAATGAGGAGGAGTCCATTCATATTCGACACAAATGATTTCCGTCGAATAACCACTATCATCATCCAATGGAATAGCCATACTAACTTCCTTTTTCAATTCAGAATTTGAACACACTTCAACCAACGTACGAGCATAACTAATCCGACCCCATGAGTCAACACACATAGAAGATGTAAATGAATCTAACATAACCGGTTTCCCCACTTGAGTAGCAATCAAGCTTAAACCAACTTCTGAATAAGCAACTATAGGCACATTATGTAATTTAACCCAAACAGGAATCGTAGTTACCTCATTCTTGGTAAGGGGAACATTAAGAGACCATTTTTTAAGAATAAGAGGAGAATGACGGATCAACCACGGGCCTTGTTGGAGCACCTGCTCCAATCCATCTTTAGAAGAGAACTTAAATAAGAAAATACCCGCTTCATTCTTCATAATCTTTTGCACTCCAAATTTCTTCCACGTATTAGTAACATAGTTCTGCACAATTGGAAAAGCTATAGCTTTTCCTAAGAAGTACCCAACAAGAGTGTTCTCATACCGACCTAACACGGGTTCCATCGCTTCCTTAGGGAGTTTAGTATCATGGTTAGGAACCCGGTCTTCATTAATCATCTGCCTAAAATTCACCTTACGAGAATTACTATTGGCACCAAGCAAAGAAGCAAACGATTGCTCCTTTCCACTAACACTACCTTTGCCCTCACTAGTACCATAGGTCGTTGGGGCTGAATTAGATGTTTTAGGACCAGAAGACACATTCTTGTCCACTAACGTAGACAAGTTAATATCACCATCATCCACACTCCAATCAGAAATAATTGGACCAGCCGATTCACGTGGAGGCTGATTACAAGGACCATTACCACTACCATCACCTTTAGCAATGATACCAACCGTAGCATTCACAGCCTTTTCACCTACACCTTCCATGTTCAATATCTTAGCATTAAAATTATTCAAAATCGAATTTATATCTTCCAATCCCTGGTCTACACACGTAGTATTACTATTCGTAGAATTCAAGAAACCTTTTTCCATCTCTCAAAACCCAACAAACCAATCGACGGCACCAATAAACAATAAACAGCATGCAGCAAATACCAGTAAAAAAGATTAAAACCCTAACGTGAAATTAAGGTTTCGTAAGCATAGCAAACCAGTAACTAATCCACCATTGATGTGACCAAAAGCAAATAAATATATGAATATAACAAATTCACGCACAACCGGACCCACGATGGATAACAATTGTGAGAAGAATTAAAAGACAAGATTCATATGCGTACCAATAACCAACACAAAAACGGAATAACAAAAAGCGAATATATGTAACTTAAAGCTCACCGACCCACGATTGCATAAACCAATTAATAGTAACCGACCCAGTAAATGAATAAAGAATTAAAGGTTGAAGATCGATTAATGGAATCGTAGGAGGGAATTGCTAATTGTCGCCGTTTTCGCCACAAAGAGAATGGACACAGATCACTATAGTAGCATTATTTTAATATTTTTTTACTGTAGATCCTAAGAATCCACGACAAATGTAATATAGTATAATTAAGCAAGACCTGCTACATTTTAACTAACTTAATAAAAAAACCACTTCATAACACCCACCTCAAATAAATACTCCAAAAACATCCATTTCTCTCTTCGTCTGCATACTTTTTCACCTGAAACTACAATTCCATGCTAAGGATTGGGATTGATAGATACAATTCATTACAATAAGAAACAATGAAAACACATTACATGCGATATATCCCAAATTCCGATGACTAATGGACGTGAAACTCTGTAGAAATACTATGGACCAGTAGGCCTTATTAAACTAACACACTCTATGTCAAATTCACCGCAGTGTGCGATCCATGGCGATATAAGCGACACACTTTTATATTATATTAAAGTATACACTAGATCTTATATACTTTACTTTCGTGATAAATATTTACTGTTTCTTCACTTCTCCTTATATGCGTTGACCTCAAGCTACACTATAATAATGGGGTTTTGATAAGCCTCATTTTTTGGCTTATATGTATCAGTTTCATTGATATTCCTGGTATAGTAGATGATATCACGCATACAATCATACTCAATTTGATGAAATTGTTTGATCTTTTGATCTTCTATAATTTTGCACGTGAGGGGTTATTTCTTGGTGTCGTCCACTCATTAATAACTTGATTATTTTTAGATAATAGTTGGTAGAAACAACACTTGTAAAGAGTCCTATTAAAAAAAATAAATATAGGCATGCCTGTCAAGAATAAATAGAGTTTTCTGAAAAAACCTGCTAGTGGAGGATTAAGCATTTTTTTTTTCAAGTTTTTTTATCATAAGCTACTAAAAATGCTCAATCAGGGGACGCCAAGTGTCGGAATTTTGGGCAACGCCTCCTTTTTTTGGGCAACTTGCGACACTTGGCGTCCCATGGATGGCTAGTCGCTTTTCGGCAACTGGGCGTATGGCCAGTTTGGGAACTTCAAATCTAAGGTGAAAAATCCCCATTGATTGGGCAACTTGGTCATTTTTTGAATTATCCCAATATTTAATCTTAAGTTTAATCTATTGCGGTTGTGTTTCTATATAGTTTTCAAGTTCTATCAAAAAGAGAATCATACTTAACTACTCCCTCCGTCCCAAAATTATTGTCCAGTTTGAATTTTCAAAGTCAAACTGGTTCAACTTTGACAATAAATATATATTTTTTATCATATAATACTTGATGAAAAATTATACAATTGAAAAGTACACTTAAAACCCAATCCATTTATATATTTTGCATCAATATTTTATAACACTCACAAAAATATTTAAGGTCAAAATTTAAGAAGAAATACTAAAAAAATCAATAGTGGACAATAAATTTGGGACGAAGGGAGTATTAATAACAATTAAAGTTAATCTTTTATAAAGATTTATAAAAGGCTTAAACTTAGCATAATATTTAAACCACGTTCACATGTTTTGTTTTTATAATGGCTCAAAAGTGGTTGTGTTTGTATTCAAGATTGAAGTAGAAATTATTGGTTATCATCACTTACATCTGAAGAAAAAAAACAACGACCTCATTCGAGTTTCTCTTTCGCCAAAGAGAAAAGTGGCAAAAAATGCTTTTTAAGAAAAAACAAACACAACCGTAGATGAGCAAAACAATGCAATAGAAGTACGAGCAAAACAGTGCAATAGAAGTACTAAACTCGAGTTAAAGTTATGCAAATCAAATATGTGTATTAATCGAGTACCAAAACAATATGACAAAAGTATAAAATCCAAATATATGTAACGTATGAAAAATTGTTGACCTTATTAATTAAAACTTATATAAGAAAAATGTAGCACTGCACGTTGGACATTCTCTATTGTTCTTCAACCACTTGATTATGCATTTTCTATGATAACTATGTTTGCATTCAAGTGTTCCGATCAGCTCATCTTCGCGGAACTCGGCATCACAAATCTCACAGATATCTTCTGCGTCTTCTTTCTCTTTACTTAATATACTAATCTTGATTGCACATTGTATAGCCTTTGGCATTGAGAAGTGGCCATTACGGCATAGAGACTCGTACCACAATACAAACTCTGCAATGCGCATACATGGTTTACGATAGCTCTTTTCGTCCAATAGTATACCTGGTTCACTCACAGATATGAATCTAGCAGTGGATATGACCTCCTTATTTGCTACTAATTCCATATGATAAGTTAGGAAAGAAGGCCCGACATCACCCAACACGGACTCAATTTTTTCACGCGACTTGTTGACCATTACTACTTTTTTCTCTGGTGTACCCGTTAAGAGGCTGTCCATGACGATTAGTACATCTGGTTGACGATCACCTGGTCTTCCGTTTACAAGGACAAAATTTCTAGAATCTTGCTCTATAAACCCGTATGAAAAAGACATAGATGTAGCCATAATGCGTATGACTTGAACGTCAAACTCTAAACCTAAAATTAAATATATCGTAACATATGTATGTGTAATCTGCGTATCTATTTATATAGTTGAAGATTGCGCACTTATCCTTTTAAAAAAATACTTGTACGCCAAGGAATCTTTTGGGATATATGTTACTTGTTACGGGCTGCAAGTTGTTTAAACAAAATTACCTAAATTAAATAAATTAAAAAATTTGTGATGCATTAGTTTTATCTTAACTTACTTATAATATAGGGCAAAATATTTATTAATGTACTGAACTTGTCACGTTTGTGACTTTCGTGTAGCGAATAAAAAACTTTACTTATATGGGTACTAAACTTTCATTTTTGGTCTTTTTGATGTACTTTTTGACATTTTTGCCCTTGGATTTTTAAAAATCTGAGGGGCAAAAACGTTAAAAAAAGTATATCAAAAAGACTAAAAAATGATAGTTTAGTACCCATATAAGAAAAGTTATTTGTTCAGTACACGAAAGTCACATTTGTGGCAAGTATGATGCATTAATAAAGATTTTGCCTTATAATATACTCATACCGTAAGTATCCAAAGTCTTAATTGTTGCCTGCGCGTTACGACGGATTCAAAAACATTTAGTATTTTGTAGCTATTAAATAAGGTTATAACACTAATATTTTTTCCAACAAAAGTTATTAACAACGAGGCATGCAGAACCCGTGCTACGCACGGGCTAAGAATCTAATTGTTAATCGTGTATTCTTTTTGTATATTGGCGAGTGTATACTTAATTATTGTTTAATATGTTGCATGAAATATTTTAACTTTCTTGTATAAAAATTTAAAAGTGTTTGATGTTGTTTTGGTTTAGTGGTGTTGTATTTTATATATGGGCTTTTGGTTATTAAGTTATGATGGTTTTGTTTCTTTTGGCCTATTACTTATTTGCATGATAAAAAAAATGGCTTTGTTTCTTTTGGTCTATTACTTAGCGCTACAATACTTGTCCATCAGATGGTTTTTTCATGGTAATATGAAGCATACGGGGTCTATCTAATTGGTCATAGTTTAATGGTGCGTTAAATATTTTCTTTATTAAGTTTGTAAGTTAAAGTTTGTGTACTAATGTATATATAATAATGCCACATAAACTGTATAAAAATCGTTACAAACCTTTTTAGCTTCATCTCATTTTATTATACAACTAATTTCATTGAAAATTAACATTGAAGTCTAACTAATATTAATAAATTTTATCAATAAACTCAATTCTAAATAGCTAACTAAATAAATATTAATTAACACACTATTAATAATTCATAAAACCTTTGGACTCCACTATTATGTCTTAAACTTAATTTTTTTAATTTACAAATGGGTTTGAGTAAAAATTATGTACTTTTTCTTTTATATTCATTATTCAAGTTGCATGCTTATATAAACTAATCATGCTAAAAAGTATCATTTAACCATTTAAATGTTGCTTTACATACATGCTCGTGCACATTTTTTTTAATCAATTCGCACATGTGAGCTACATCAATAGAAAACACACATAAATTACTTGTATATGAAAATGCATTAACATAATACATATATCTATATATATTGCATTAGGTTAAATCATCAATTATTCTTGCAACCTTTTCAACTTCATCTCAATCCATAACCGACTTTTAATTCTATACTAATTACTAAATATCATGTGATAAATTCCGGCAAGCCTTGCACTTCCATCTCGATGTTGTATATACTTCACATTAAATGCACCGGTTTTGTTTTTTGATAAAAGTTTGAACTTTGGCTTATGTTTAAAACTCAACTTTTTTATTTGATATTATAATTTACAAACGTATTTAATTCAAAATTATGTATTTTTTTTCCTTTCTATTCATTACTTAATGTGATATTTTTAATATGTCGTATTTTGCTATTATGGCAAACTCATTTAATGGGCGTAAATATTGGTTTCTCACTATGATTCTACATATAGAAAAAGAAAAAACACTTTGCGTGTGTGGACCTTCTTCTTTTCAATAATACTTTAATTGCACACGATAAATTCATTCTTATATTTCTCAAAGAGCATTCGAAAGCAACTACTTACATAAACTAATCACGCTAAAAAGTATCATTTAACCATTTAAATGTTGCTTTACATACATGCTCGTGCACATTTTCTTGAATCAATTCGCACATGTGAGCTACATCAATAGAAAACGCACATAAATTACTTGTATATGAAAATGCATTAACATAATACATATATCTATATATATATGCTTATCTATAACAATCACCTAAATATGTAAGAAACAAAGAAAATAGTTGGTATCCCAATCTTTGGTTTCATTTATCTGAGCATGCATGATTTTGTGTGATTTTCATGGTACCTGTGTATGATAACTAAATTAAGAAAAAGAAGACCAAGTTAATTAGAAAGATCTAAAAGATGTGTGAATCATCTCCAAAATGTTGCAAAAGAGAATTTACATACCGCTACCAATAATCAAAGATCTAAAAGATGTGTGAATCACCTTCAAATGTACATACTAAATGTGATTTTGGTCGGTTTATATAGGCATGAATTAGGTTAAATCATTAATTATTCTTGCAACCTTTCGCAACCCTTGCACTTCATCTAACCGACTTTTAATTCTATACTAAATGTCATGTGATCAATTCATGCAACCCTTGCACTTCATCTCCTTTCATGATTGTATAGTTATTATGAGGCTGCATTGAGTTCCGAGCATTAGCTATCTTGTACTCTATGCAACTACTAAACGACTCCAAACTTGTTTCTAACTCTAGAAACTCTATCATCATAACTCCACATTAAATTTAGGGACTGAATCTTATAGTATTATAGATAGATAGATTATTCTTGCAACCTTTCGCAACCCTTGCACTTCATCTAACCGACTTTAATTCTATACTAAATGCCATGTGATCAATTCGGGTAACTCTTGCACTTCATCTCCTTTCATGATTGTATAGTTATTATGAGGCTGCATTGAATTTCGAGCATTAGCTATCTTATACTATATGCAACGGGACTACATCTTGAATATCTTGATTACTCCACATTAAAATGAATTCGACACAAAAAATGGAGCCTAAGATTACCCCTTCCCACTAATTACGACACATTCTCACTTTCATGTCCCTACCAACATACCAAAACTCATCTTTTCATGAATAACAACATCAAATTTTATACATATTTGTAAGATCAAAACTAAAACAAATAATTTGTGAACTTCAATTAATACCATATAGTAACCATTGGTAAAGAGACCCTCAAATCACGACCTTTGGATTAACGCAAGGGGTATACGTTGCAAAGGTAAGCAAATTGGTTACCTTCTTGGCATGTGAAGCGGTTGATAGTTCCAGCTTTTGAAAGTTTTTATTGGAAGGACAAATGGATGTGTGTTTGCCTTGAGAAGGAAGCCGGAGGTTAGATCTGCTAACCTATTTTAAAAATATTGGGTTTTGGTTAGTTTAGTTTCATTAATGTTATTCTTGCAGTGTATTGATAAGTTGTTAGTGACCGGCTTACGGGTATATCAAGATGTTGATAACAAACAAAGTGGAAGGATGAAGACGGAGTGGATAATATCTCCACATTTTGAAAGAACTGTTCAAAAATTAGGCATTCAAGAAAATGAAAATCATATGTAAAC
>LBNU01027651.1:1310-21504 GCA_014162995.1 Artemisia annua | reverse complement strand
AATTTGCGAAGAACGTGAAATGATAGAGTTTCTTTAGAAGTTAGATGCTAAGCATAGAGTAGTTGGATCTCTTTAAAGCTCATTGAAGGTACTCATGTCTTTTTGTTCCCACAAAATTGCTTCACCCCATATATGTGCAAAATAATTAACGATGTTAGGTTTAGCCGATGAGTAGTTCTTTTTCTTCTCTAGAGAATCTTTGCTTGGGAAATTGGGTACACATCATGGATACACGTCAGTTGAGTTGTATTGTATTGTATAAGCGTAGTACGCATGAGGTTTCGGAGCTACCCAAAAGCCCGTTGTTATGTATGAGCTAAGGTGCTTTAAGACTTCGGATTGAGATCGGACCTTGGATCCTAGATTCCAACCCTAGCAGTTGGCGGTAGATCTTGGATTGAAACCGTGAAGGTTCGGAGTTGAGAAGTTACTAAGGCAAGAAAAAGAAAAAGAAAAAGAAAAAGAAATGAGAAAAAAAAGATTAAAAAAAAGATTAAAAGAAAAAGAAAAGAAAGAATAAGGATGTATGTTGAAGATTTATGGATCAAGAGTTCTAGTGTTAAGACTAAAGTTGGTCGCGCGTGAGGTGCATGTTACGATCCTAGATCGGACGCATGAGGTGCACGTGAAATGTACTCGCCAACTTATGTCTATTTTTGATGTATTCCAAAGTCTTTGTATGTATCCAATATCCTTGATGTGGACCACATTTCTCTTGCAGACCTTCTTAAGGGAAGATCGATAACTACTTAGCGTATGGATTTGGTATCTTTATCGGACTAAAAACTATGAAACGAGATGCTTATGAAGAAATTCATTTCTCTCACAAAAATAAAATAATGAGATACAAAAATAGGAAAATGGGAGCAAGCGGTACACGAGTAACTTCCATGAGTAGCGTTGGCATCTAACTTGTAATTAAGCAATGATCCGTTTTTACGCTTAGTTTGGGGACTTGTGAAAAATCAGGGATGATGAATTTTATCCAATCGGTCACTTTTCTATGAATCGTGTTCTTACTCTATGATCCTTAATCGTTATTGAAAGATAATGAAAGTCAAGCACACCGTCATTAGCTAAAGTGAGTAGAATAAAGTAGCATATGGAATAAAATGGAAAACCAGGGCGTTTTAGGGAATAAATGATTTCGTATCTCTCTTGAACGTTTTGCTACTTTTCAAAGTTAGTAAAGAGAGGTGTGAAATTATTTATCTTTAAGGCGTGACGTGATTACATTACGTGAGGACACGCAATACCTTAGTCTGGGGGATTTTGATATGTGCTATTTTACACATACTTTTAACCTTAGTTTAAGTGTAGATAAGACCAAAAACTAACGTGAATTGCCAAAGATATCGTGTTTTTGTGTTTGTGATCATACAGGAAAGGATATTGCATAAATTGCATGAAAATCAACCTAAAAGCCTAAAACGAGCACGAGATGTGGAAAAGTGTCACAAAGCCGAGTCAAAGATGAAATCTACTCAAGTAAAGCCCGTGATGACGAAGTTTATTTCTTAAAAAGCTCAAGAAGATGAACGATACGCTTAATCAAACCAGAAAGATATTTTTGAGAAGAAGCTTTCCAAAATTGAGCAAGTGAACGTTTTTACATCTTTGAAGACTTGAAATAAACGTCAACACAATGCCTCGAAGTTACATGAGTTTACATTTAGTAGTTTAAACGTTTATTGGTATTGTAATAGAAGTTTGATGATGATTTCATAACTTGTAAAAGTCTAAGGGGCAAAGCGTACACGTAAGCAAACTTGTAACCCCCTAGCTTTATATATCTCTTGGATAGCTTCATTTGGAAGAAGAGATTAGATTAGATTAGGAGTAGAGGTAAGGTAGGTGTAGTATTAGCTTATTTTATGCATTAGTGTAATTCTTATCTTTAATACAAGCTTATTTTATGTCTTATTTCTAGCTTATTTTAGTTCTTTACAATCTTTCTTTTAATCTTTTGAGCTTATTTACATGTCCTAAATCTTTCTTTCAAGCTTTTATAAACTTCTTGTCAACTTTGCATGGTAAAACAAGTCGTGGGATTTTGGTTTGGTTTCGAGTTTATTTTTGTGTCGCGAGCTTTTATAAGCTTATTTTGCATCTTAATCTAGCTTATTAATGAGTTTTACAAATGTTTTAATTTAGTTTTAATAATTGTTTTACGTAAAAATGATTTTTGAAAGTTACGAGCCCTAGATTTATGTATTTAGCGAGTATGGATTTAGGGTATAGCGAGTATGGATTTAGGGTATAGCGAGTATGGTATTTTTTTTTATTAACTAGCGAGTATGCTTTGGTACCTAGCGAGTATGAGGAGGTCCAATATCCTAGCGAGTATGAGGTGGTGAACATTAGCGAGTATAGGAACTAGGATAGCGAGTAAGGTGTATTAACTAGCGAGTTTGGAACACTTGGAAACTTAGCGAGTATGGTCACCTAGACCTAGCGAGTTTGGAGGGTATTTCATGTCTAGCGAGTATGTCATTTTGCAAGTTAGCGAGTTTTGTTCTCTTTCGTTCTTGTTTCATTTTTCTTTTACAAGCCGAGTAGGCTTTTGTTTTCCCTCATCGTTTATCGAGTGAGGTTTCAAATTTTTTATTTTCTTAAATCTAAACGTTATGCTGTCGAAATTTTCTTAAAATCCTTTTAGTGTCGTTTCTTATTAAAGTTTTGCGTCTTTTCATTTTTAGTCTTACCTTTTATTTACGTTAAATTTTTTACAAGTCTTTTCATTTATTTATCGCTTTACGTTTTTAACATGAGTCGTGAGTAGTTTTAATTCGTGTTT
Organism: Artemisia annua; assembly: GCA_014162995.1. Taxonomy (NCBI): domain Eukaryota; kingdom Viridiplantae; phylum Streptophyta; class Magnoliopsida; order Asterales; family Asteraceae; genus Artemisia; species Artemisia annua. The sequence continues at coordinate 18,707 of LBNU01027651.1, read as the reverse complement.
GCTGAGTGATTCGAATTTGTGAGTTAAGTGAGAGCGTTAAACGTTTGTGATAAATAATCGAAAGACTATTTAGACGCGTGATTTAATTATTCGAAGGACGAAAACCTTTGAACGATTAATTCATTCGTTGAGAGTTGTTATCTTTTCAAAAGATTAATCAAAAACTAATCTCGAGAAAGGAAAATAACTCGTCACAAACTTTTACCTCAAGCTTAATAAACTTATTCGAGTCGCTTTGCAAACACATTGTTTTTTAAATTCATTTACCGTTTCATTACTTATCGCACTTCAATTCTTGTTTTCTTAAAGTCGCTTTATTTCATGCAATTTTACTTGTTTACTTATTTCATAGCATTTTACCGCTTTCCTTTACTTTAATTCGTCATTGTAGTATAAACAAAACAAAAACTTCTTTTAAATCTTATTCACTACACATATCTCACGATCTTGAGTGACGCGATCCATATTCAACCCTCGTTGGGACAACGATCCTCGTGGTAAAAGCTTCACCGCTTATTCTGCCTCGATCAGTCACACTGGTCAATTGTGTGACATATATTTGTCACATATGTATATCTATAGCGTGACTAATGTTTCGAGCTGATTTGCATCGGTCACACGTCCCAAATTAAACGTGACTAAATGATGGAAAAATATTTACCAGTTACCCTCTAGTCACATATATACACAAATGCGTGACAAATATTTTACGAAATGGTCACACAAATCGGATCAAGTGTGGCTGTTTATTTAACGCCGGTACATTTAGTCACGCAAAAATGTCACAGTGTGACCATTCAAAAACGACCATGTGTGACGAAAGGTCATTTTTGGCCTAGTGTTGATATAAAGGATGTAGATCTTCTCTGTCTATCAAGTGCAGTATGTCCCACAGTATGTTGAATGCTCTAAAACTTTCATATTCTCTGTGAAAGACAATGTAATCTCCATCTGATGATTCTATAACTTCTAATGCACAAATCTTAGATTTTGTTTCAGAATCTTCTAAGGATTTTGGATGCTCAAAATTAACAACTCTTAGATAATTCCTCAGTTCATCAACAGTATCAGTTCTTAATTCAATAGTATTCTTGAACTTCTTTGATGACTGTTCATCACCAGTTGTCATCTTCCTCTTTGACCTTCTTAAGACAACTTTTTCTTTTCTTGCATCCAACAACTGCTTTTCCTTCTCAGAATCCATAGGAACAAAATTATCAAGATTCCTTTGAATAGACTCTGTAACAGCATCATATAGATTTTTAATCTCTGGATATCTCAGCTTTTGTAGACCTTTGTATCCTCTACCCTTTAGATAACCCATCATGGAATTTCTTTCTTGAGCCTTTGTCATTGATCTTATTGGTTGAACATTTGATTTGTTTAACTTTTCAACCTCAGCATCCCACTCATCCTGTATCTTTCTAGCAGCTTCTTCATTTTTAGCTTCCTTAATAGCTTTTAGATCTGCTAATGTAAGCTTCTTCTTCTTCTTCTGAGGTTCAGGCATGATTCCTTTCCCTTTATCTTTTGGATCTAACTCTTGAGTGGGTGGAGAAGACTGTGCAGCTGGAGATTGATCAACTCCAGGAATGCTTATACCTCTTGGATTTGACATATTGAGGATAATCTCAGCAATAGTCTCATCATCACTTGAACTACGTTTTTCTTGCTGAATTGGCATTGAAGGACAAGCTTCTTCTTCAAAATATAGAGTTCTTGGAGTAGCAAAGTACTATCTAGCAGTACTTTGAGCAGTAGTACCTTGGTCATCAATACCTTAAACACCAGTAATTTGAACTCCAATGCTTTGAACACCAGTACATTGAACTCCAATGCTTTTCAGATCAACATTTTCTTCATCTACACTCTTAACATCAGTAGCAACTTTTTCTTCTTAATAACCTGCTCAGAAGTATCTTGAGGAGCAAAACTGAGTGGTGCTTCTTCCAAATCCATAGCATTGTCTCCTTCAAACTGATTTTCATTAAGTTGAGAATCTTGAGCATCTTCATTCAAATTTTCGTTTTCATTCCTCCCCAATTGGAATGAAGACTGCTTCTGAAACTTTTTCTTCTTGGAGACCTTCTTATGTTGACCACGTTTCTTCTATGATTTCACCCACAATCTATGATGCTTAACTAGTGGCCAGACAAACTTCTTCAACTTTTTAAATTTAGTCTGCAACTTCAAAATATGAGCAGACATAGCAGAATGCTGCTTCTTCAGTCTCTTAAACTCTCTAGTCAAAGCATAAGTATCCATCACTCCCTCATCTCCTCCAGATGTTTGAGACCCATCTGTGGAAGCATAATCATTGGGAGATAGTGGTGGATTCTCACCTTGCTGTGAATTATCCTTGTCAGTACCTTGCAGAGAAGCAGTACTTTCCTTAGAAGCAGTATGTTGAGAAGGTTCTTGAGCTGGTGAAGCAGTATGTTGAGAATCAATTCCTTCCCTTGAGTCTAAATGCTCAGTATCATCATCTGAATCATCTTGTGCAACATCTCTAACAGCCTGTGCTACTTCCAAAATATAAGGAGTTAAAGGTATTTCTCCCAGAGAACTTGGCACTCTTTGTAGTCATGAATGTGAACACCTTGTCAGGAAGTTCTATAGCAGGCAAAAAGTTTGGGGGTTTAGGAACACCCTCAAGCTGTTTGTTCAAAAACAATTGAACAAATCTGGGATACACCAAAAATGGTGAACCATTTTTGATATTGTTGTACATACCATCAAGAATCATGAATGAGAAATTGAAAGGTTGATTGGTAGCTACTCCCACTAATGCAGAGGCTATGGTTTGACTAAACTCGTTCCAAGCAGTACTTTTGGAACTTACGCAATGAAGCAAAACGTGAATAAGATACTTCCAATGTGGACTGAATAAGGGTTTCTAAAAATTAAGTCCTGTGAGAGAACCTTCATACCCTATGTCTCCAAGTGTATCCCATAATTCTTGTTTAGCAAACCTAACAGTACCTTCTTCATCATGAAACATTAGATCCTCCCTTATTGTAGCCTCAGTAATCCTAATTGTCTTTCCAGCAACCGTAGCTTGAATAAAAGATACATCGTCGTCTTCCCAACCAGATTCAGCGGTAGCCCAAAATTGTTGAATCCATGGTCCAATAATGTCAGGATTGACCAATAAAGCATAATTAATTGAAGACCCAGTTTAGAAATCAATCACAACATGAAAATCAACATTCAATTCCGTCTTGTCCAGGTTAGCAATCATGTTGTGCATACTACAAGTGGGACGAGTCGCCATTAGTGTGTTTGTAAAAGAAGGAATAGAACGCCGATGGTGGATTGATGAGAAAAGTAGTTGCAAGAATGGACGGAGGGATAAGTATAAAGAGGAGAGTAAAATTCGGTAGGGTTAGTTATGTATGGGTAAAATTTAAAAAATCAAATCCCAATAAATGCGTATACCATTAGTTTAGCATGTATCCTTTCCATAACGAATTATTTGACTTTTACCCCATATTTTTGACCGTTGGAACAATACTTTCAATGTAACAGTACTTTCCATGTCAGCAGTACTCTTCACAGCAATACTTTCCCAAAGCAGTACTTTCAATTAAAATTGCAAGCAGTACTTTCCCATTCTGTTTACCACAAATGAATACACAAGAGCAAAATCATCAAATAGCATTGTATTGCCTCCCCTCAAACAATGCATAGGACTAAACTAAACTAAATTAAGTCCTCCCTTCAAAAGTAGCTTAATAATTAATCATACCAATACTCACCACTAAATGTTTGAATCTTGAAACATCAAATCCCTTTGTGAGTAGATCAGCTACATTTTCATCTGTGTGGACCTTGACAACATTAATGAGCCTATGCTCATAACAATCACCAATAAAATGATGACTAATCTGAATATGCTTGGTCTTGGAATGATAAACAGGATTCTTCACAATGCAAAATGTACTCTCATTGTCAATATTGATAGGAGTATTCTTGAAATTGAATCCATAATCCAAGAGTTGATTTTGCATCCATAGTACTTGTCCACAACAGCTGGCAGCAGCAACATACTCTGCTTCAGTGGATGAGGTTGCTACAATAGTTTGTTTCTTACATTGCCATGAAACTAGTCTTCTCCCAAGATATTGCCATCCTCCATTGATTGATCTTCTATCATAATTATCTCCTGCATAATCACTATCTGAAAAAGCTTCCAAGTGAAAGGTGAATCCTTAGGATACCACAACCCTAACTTAGGTTGGTGCTTGAGATACCTAAAAATCCTCTTGACTGCATTCATATGCGAGACCTTGGGTGTGACCTGATATCTTGCACATAAGCATACAGCAAACATGATGTCAGGTCTAGATGCAGTTAAGTACATAAGACAACCAATCATTGATCTGTAAAGCTTAACATCCACAGGTGCTCCATCTTCATCTTTTCCTAATGAGTTTGAAGCTTTAATCGGTGTGGTGACTGGCTTCATAGTACCTAAGTTAAACTTTTTAAGAATGTCAGTGACATACTTATCTTGACTTATGAAAATTCCAGTACTTGATTGTTTAACTTGAAGCCCTAAAAAGAAAGTTAATTCACCCATGGAACTCATTTGAAACTCATTTTGCATAAGCAGCTCAAATTCTTTCACCATAGACTGTTTTGTAGCTCCAAAAATAATATCATCCACATATACATGAACAAGCATAATATCCTTTTTGTCTCTTTTGATAAACAAAGCTTATCAATTGCACCTCTCCTGTAACCATGTTGCAATAGAAAAGTGGAGAGTCTTTCATACCAAGCTCTGGGAGCTTGGTGAAGGCCATACAGTGCCTTGATAACTTTGTAGACTTTGTTTGGATGTTCAGGATCCTCAAAACCAGGAGGTTGTTTAACATAGACTTCCTCTGTAATTTTGCCATAAATAAAGGCACTTTTTACGTCCATTTGATAAACAGGAAATCCCATATAAGAAGCAAAAGCAAGAAATAATCTTATTGCTTCAATCCTTGCAACAGGAGTAAAGACTTCATCATAGTCCACTCCTTCTTCTTGTCTATATCCTTGTGCAACCAATCTTGCTTTGTTCTTGATGACATTACCTCTTTCATCTCTTTTAACTCTGAAAACCCATCTTGTACCAATTACTTTCTATCCATCTGGTAAATCACATAATACCCAAACATCTTGAAGTTTGAATTGAAGAAGTTCTTCTTGCATGCCTTCATCCCAACTCTCTTTAGCTAATGCTTGAGCTATTGTCTTGGGTTCTTCTTGAGAGATAAAGCAGGCAAACAGGCATGTCTGAAGATTCTTATGATTCATCCTGTTTTGTTTATAAACAAATCTAAGTAAAGCACTATGTTGCTTAGAGAGACCTTTAGCTTTTGTTCTTGTGGTGACACCTGAACTGTGAGGTCCAATGATTTGGCTTACAGGATGATCTTTATGAACTTTTAAATTTGGAGTTGGTGGTACTTGAAGATCATGTTCCAAATTTGTGACATCAGGATCTTCATATGAGAAAATACCTTCATCTTGTAACTCATCATCAGTATCTTCTAACCCAGGCATGTTTGGATCATTCAAATCACCAGTATTGATCCAAGTTGATGTATCTAAGACACAAGAAGTAGTTTCAACTTGTTCAACAGTACTTTGAGCAAAAATACCTTCAACTGGTTCATCAGTACTTTGAGAAGAATCTTTAAATATACCATTTTTCTTTGCAGCTTCATAAGTCCTCCTTTGATCATCTTCATAGGACTTTGCAATGTTTTCTTGCGAAAGCATTTTATTCAGTTCATCTTGAATAGCTTGGTTGTCATCAGATTCTGAGTTGGTTGGTTGAACAGTACTTTGCTTCTCTTCAATAGTGATGGATATTTTATCAGGAGCATCTTTTGGGATAACATTGACTCCCTGAACAATGTACTGTGAATCTTCTTCTTGTGGATGAACTACTTGATTTTCTTCTCTGATAGGCACTTAATTCATAGAAGGAATCAAAATTTCCTGATCAAACATCCAATCAGGACTTTTACCTTTTTTATTTTCTTGATCTTCCAAAAATTCAGCATAAAGACAATCTTGAACCTTTTTGGTAGCTCCGTTGTAAACTCTAAATCCTTTACTATTGGTACAATAACCCAATAAGTATCCTTCATCTGACTTGCCTTCAAATTTGCCCAGTGAATCACTTGTATTTAGAATAGTCATAGGACATCCAAAATGTTTCATAAAACGAATGTTTGGCTTCTTTCCCATAAGCAACTCATAAGGTGTCTTCATCTGAGGTTTAGTGACTGATACTCTANTGGTACAATAACCCAATAAGTATCCTTCATCTGACTTGCCTTCAAATTTGCCCAGTGAATCACTTGTATTTAGAATAGTCATAGGACATCCAAAATGTTTCATAAAACGAATGTTTGGCTTCTTTCCCATAAGCAACTCATAAGGTGTCTTCATCTGAGGTTTAGTGACTGATACTCTATTTAACACATAGCAAGCAATACTTACAGCCTCAGCCCAAAATTGAATAGGTAATGAATAATCTGCAAGCAAGGTTCTAGCTGCTTTAATCAATGTTCTATTTTTCCTTTCTGCAACACCATTCTGCTCTGGAGTTCGAGCAATGCTAAACTCCCTCTTGATTCCTTTCTTGGCACAAAAGTCATCCATGAGCTGGTTCTTGAATTCAGTCCCATTATCACATCTAATACCTCTTACTTTGAGTCTTAATTGATTTTCAAGAGCTATTATAAGATCATGAATAGCATGAAAGGTTTCATCTTTAAATCCCAAGAAAAACACCCAACTAAATCTGCTACAGTCATCTATTACAACTAAGCAGTACTTCTTCTTATTCAAGTTTGCAACAGATACAGGTCCAAACAAATCCATATGCAACAATTCCAAGGGTTCTCTAATATTTCTCTCCTCAAGCTTTTTGCATGAACCTTTATGTTGTTTACCCTTCTTGCAGGCCAAACATGAGTGATCAGACTTGAAGGTTTTAGAAGGTAAACCTCTGACTAAATCACCTTTGACCAGCTTGTTCATATTCTTGTAATTCACATGACCCAATCTTCTATGNTTATTCAAGTTTGCAACAGATACAGGTCCAAACAAATCCATATGCAACAATTCCAAGGGTTCTCTAATATTTCTCTCCTCAAGCTTTTTGCATGAACCTTTATGTTGTTTACCCTTCTTGCAGGCCAAACATGAGTGATCAGACTTGAAGGTTTTAGAAGGTAAACCTCTGACTAAATCACCTTTGACCAGCTTGTTCATATTCTTGTAATTCACATGACCCAATCTTCTATGCCATAGATGTGCTTCTTCAAGTGTTGCTTTTGCTACTAAACATGTTGCCCTTCTAGTAGAATTGAGACTCTTCAAATCTAAACTATACACATCATTGGTTCTTGGTATTTTCAGTGCTACCAAGTGATTATCAACAAACTTGAACTCAGGAGAGAGAATAAGACATTCTGTGTCAGTGAATAACACAGGGTACTTCTTGTCACAAATCTGAGAAACTGACAAGAGGTTGAATTTAAGCTCCTTCGCATATCTAACATTCTCAAAATCAATACATCCAGTCTTGATAGTTCCTTTGCCAGTAATTCTTCCTCCATCAGGATCATTCCCAAAAGCAACTCTTCCTCCAAAATAAGCCTTAAAGTCTGACAGGATCTCCTTGTCTCCTGTAATGCTGCCAGAGCAACCACTATCAATAATCAAATGATCTTTAAGCTCCTCTTCTGGGTTGCCCTGCATAAAAGATAAAATGGTTAGTTTAATTTAGGAACCCAAGCCATTACTGACTTGTGTTCCCCTTATGGAGTGACATACTTAAATTCTTTAAGTATGTAATCTCTACTGTTTTTGAAAACATGATCAAGAATTATTTTCTTTGGTTCCAGATCCTGTGTTGGATTCTCAACAACACTCTCTTTTTCACCCTTACTTGATGAAAGTACTGTTTGTCCCCCATCAGTACTTTCTTTCTTAACCCATTTAGTTTTAACACTGTGTGTTGAAGTCTTTGGACTAGGTACTCTTCTTGAGGTGTAAGGCCTTCTAAGTTGATAGGCATTGAACCTCTTTGGTTTCTATTTTGAAAAAATGTGAGCAGTACCTTGATTGGGTGAAAACTTAGCAGTACTTTGAAAGGGTACTGCTTGAGACCCAGTTCACTTACCAGTACTTTGAAAAGTATTTCTTGATGGTACTGGTGATTTGGAAAAAGGTCTTTTTTGGTGAGGGTACCTATGGTCTTTTGAAAAATTACTATGGTTAACCCTATTTGAATGATTCCAAACTGGTTTATGCTCCTTTGGCTTATGGTTGGTAGTTCTGGTCTTTGGGAATTGACTTAAATATTCTAAGTGAAAGTCACAGTTCTTAATCAAATGATCAGGACTATAACAAACAAAACATAATTTTTGATCCCCAAATCCTCTTCTATTAGTTCTATGAGCAAAACTATCTTGACTTTTTGGTGAAAAAGGTTTTCTAAGATTACAAGTATTTTGAAAAGTTTGTCTTTGTTCAGCAGTACTTTGAAAAGTTTTTGGAAGTACTTATTTACGCCTCAGATTCAGATTAAGATGTGCAATTCAGATTTAGATTCAGAACCTCTTAAAAAACAAACACCACCTAAGGCTACTAGAATCAAGATTGAGGCTTACCTAGGTCGTGCAAGGCTTAACGTGACTAGTTAGGGTTTTCTCGGCCAAAACTCAACTCGACAAGGCTCAAGAGCTTCGCTACTCGACTTCAAAGCGTTCTAAGGGCCTTATACTATAGAAATATATAGGTAAAGAAGAGAGGGAAGGTGTGGAATGAAATGGAGAGGTTTCGTGGGGTATTTATAGTGTACAAAGGAGTAACGAGCAAGAAATGGTGAGCTAGGTGTCGAGGAGTAGGGAGGCCGAGTAAGCAAAGCTAGGGTGTAAAGTGGAAGACCTAAAGGGTGACTAAGGTGAGCTACATAGTAGCTAGGGGGCTGCTAGGCCGGTTGTGGCCATGGTGAAGTCGCGGGGTGAAGAAGGTGACAAGGAGGTGATGCACCTCCTTTCTTGCTTGCTTGTGAGGTTCTAGGTTTCTAGCTTAGTATAAGGGAGGTTCTAGGGTGCTAGCTTGTGAGTTTTTAGGTGCTAAGGTAGCATGGTTTAGGTTTTAGGTTTAGTTTTAACCTAATTTTGCCTAGTGAGAGTTTAGGGTTTTGCCTAGGATTTGGTGCCTTATGGTGAAGATTTGGGAAAGTTTAACCTAGTTTAACCTAGTTTTCGGGAAGTTATGACCTAGTTATGGTTTTGTGCTTATGGGACTTGTACCTAAGTTCTAAGGAGTTTTACTATGTTCTAGGGAGTCTAATATGTCCTAAGGTTGCTATTATAACTCATACCTAAGCCTTGAGCATTTTCAAGCTAGTTCAGATAAGCAATTATGGTTTTAAAGTTAACCGTAAACATATAGATGCAATTAGGGTTTTCTGATAAGTATATTGTACTAGAATGATAGTTTACTTAATGAAATTATGTTTAAAACCTAGACTTGACATACTGGGATGTTTACATCAAGTAAACATAGTAGTGGTCGGGATAGNAGTCTAATATGTCCTAAGGTTGCTATTATAACTCATACCTAAGCCTTGAGCATTTTCAAGCTAGTTCAGATAAGCAATTATGGTTTTAAAGTTAACCGTAAACATATAGATGCAATTAGGGTTTTCTGATAAGTATATTGTACTAGAATGATAGTTTACTTAATGAAATTATGTTTAAAACCTAGACTTGACATACTGGGATGTTTACATCAAGTAAACATAGTAGTGGTCGGGATAGATGGATACGTGAGCATGTCTAGAGGTTATATAGGCAATAGTGGTATAGCAAGGCAAATATTTTACTCGGGAAATAGCTATAGGCATTTCTAACCTAGATTGTGCTTAGTGAGGGCCTAAGTTAAGTTAGTAAGGCTTTGCTAACCTATGGTAAGTTAGTAGGGAAGTTAGTGGGTTGCTACACATAAGCTTTGCGGTGGTGTATGCTTATTCATACACATCTTATTTACCAAATTAAGACCAAAACGACCAAAAACTAACCATAAATGCCAAAGATATTGTTTTTTCCGTTTGTGATTGTGCATGTACGAATATTTCAAAAATGGACCAAAATCTAAGAAGAATCGACAAAAACGAGCCGAGAATGGAAAATATCAAAACCCAAAGCCGGGGAAGTCAAATGGTCAATGGAAAAGCACAAAGTGTCAAAATCATCCTCAAAGATTCAAAGAATGTCAGAAAAAGTCCTTGTAGCAAACTTTGAAGAATTGACAATATTGGTCCCTCATCTTTCAGAAGTTGTCAACTTTGGTCCTTTGAAGAATATTTTTGAAAAAATAACAAAAGAGCCCCTGAAGAATCAAAGAGTGACAACAAAGGCCCTTGGATCACACTTTTAACATTTGGCAGAATCAGTCCCTTGATTTTCAGATTATACACTTTTGGCCCTTGCATTTTTCACTAAACTATATCCTAAATCCTAATACAAACCAACCGGACCCTTAGATATATTAAAACCAAAACCTTTATAACCCCACAAGCCTAACACCCTATAAACCAAACCCATGGCCAAACCCCTAAATATTATAAATACCATTTCAAAATACCCGCCCCCTAAATCCCCCTTTTACCCAGAAACAGTTACTGTTCATGAACCCTAGATTTACCATACTTCAAAATTACCCCAAATTAGATTAATTACCCAATTCTTGGGTGTTTTAGAAGCTGACAGCTGACACCTGACAGATAAAATGACACGTGGGCCAATAAGAGATGACACACGGGATTCACAACCTCATCACACATGATCCAAGGGCCTAGAAGAAAACGCGTAAAGATCAAGGGATGTGATTGAATGAGAAGAAACATACCTGAGAGCTTCCAGGACCTTCCTAAAAACCCTAGCAAGCTCACACCTCTCCTATGTATAGGACCTCATTTTCACATATTATGTGTGTAGGTTTTTGTAGTGAAACTCTGTTAATTTGTTTTCTCAAATGTATTTTCAGTTTCAAATAGTGTAATTCAGCCTTTGTTAATGAAATTTTAATGTTCTTTTTTATTTACTTCTTGTTCTTTAGTTAATTCGAATTCAATAGTTACTTAATATAGTTTGTTCAAGCTTGTTTATTAATCACTTAGTATCTGTTACCAGTTATTAAGTTTTATTAATCAGTAACTTTTCAAATATTGTTTATCTTAAACAAAAATCTAAACAAAAAATCAGAAAATCTCAAAAAAAATCAAAAACAAGTTTTTAAAAAAATCAAAAACCAGCTTCAATAAGCTGTTTTCTTATTAGTTAGAGCTCATTTAAGCTGTCCATAGCTTTAGTGAGTGTTTGTAGGAGGAAATTCAATTCAAATCTCATTATCTCATAAAAAGTCAAAAAGTCAAACTCAGCTTATTTGATAAGCTGAGCTTATCCAGAAGAGGAGGAGTGCTTTTTTGGAGCCTATTGTAAAGATAGGCCAATATCAAATAAGACCTCTGTTTAGTTGAGGCAATTTCAGTAAGTTTTCCTTTTAAATTTTAAGCTAAATATTACATAAGTTGAGTTATTAGTATAGATTTGTTAGTATTGCTTGCTTACTGTTTTATTTGCTTAGTTTAGTCATTATCTAGCTTAATTTAGAAGGTTTCATCAGTTGTTAGTAGTTGCATAATATTTTGATTTAACTGCTTCTATTTTGTCTCGGTATTGTGCATCTTGGATCTGAGCTTCTGTGTCTTTGTGTTCTGTGTTTCTAAGCTTCATTTGACTTCATTGATCATTATCTCAGCTTGTGTAGTGGATTTGTTGAATAAATCTCAGTTAAGCTTCATAAAAGTTTGAAACAGACTCATATAGGAGTATTTGGTTCAAGTGTTGAAACTGTGTTCTAGTTGATTGCAGTAGGTAAAATTGGTTTAGACATAATAGTTTAGGTACAAATAGCTTAGGTAAATCATAAAATCAGTGGTCACTTAGGCTTAAAGTCAAAATCACCTTCTATCTCATTTTGCATTCACTGATTAGTTATTTAGGCTTGCATGATTATAGAAGTTGTGGCATAAGTTGTTAATCTATCTTAATTAAGTTGCATAGTAGTTTATAACATTATATTAGATCATCTATGACCAATAGAATTTCATTTAAGTCAAAGTTCACTTAAAAAGAAAAAGTCAAAAAAATCAGTTAGCTTAGAAATTGCATTAACTTCTAGATCTCTTGTAGGCTTCATTGTTGTTTGGAAATACATTTTGCTTGTTGATTTGAGTAATTTGGTAGCTGGTGCATCTGTGACAACAAGAATTTTATATTTTGAAACCCATTTGCTCACTTCAAAGTTGGATCAAAGTGTGATATTTACTCAGTTGACTGCCCTGTAACAAGGAAATTATCTGGCAACAGCCATATTCACAAGCCATTTTCTAATTGATGTCTTGAGCTTATTGTTTTGTATGTGGGGCAAATTGAAGCTCATATAGCTGTCTTTTAGGATTTGCTCTTGGCTTGGACTGTTCTGCTTATTTCACTGCTTATTTGAGCCTCTTTAGAGTGCGTAGTTGACTGTTTGCTAGTGAAACTGCTTATTGTCCCATTTGTGCAATCTAGAGTAACTTATGGTCTGATTCCTGTTTGTTAGAGCTTATCTGAGTAATTTGTACCTTCTGTGTGATTTTTGAACTCTTTCTTGTGATAAGTGCTTATTAATAAGCTTTTATCCCAACTACTTATTAGGCCAAAACAGCTTTTTTAGCTTATTTTTCTATTTTTTCTATTTTTATTAGATTTCAAATAATATTTTTGATTTTCCAAAATTATTTCAGATTTTATTTTAATCATCTTCTATTTCTTTTCATTTTTAAATAATTTTTGGAATTTTAAATCCTTTTTAATTTCAAAATAAATCACAAAAAGACAAAAATAGTTTCTGATTTTATTTTTAAAATTAGTTTTTAGTTTAGTAAGATTTTAAAAAAAATTAAATTTGTAGATTAAATCTTTTATTTCATAAATAGTTTAATTTTCTTTAATTAAATAAAAATTCAAAAATAGTTTTTAATTCTTAATAAAAAATAAAAAGACAAAAATAATAATTTTCTTTTTCTAAAATTTTTCTTTTATTATTTTTAGGTTAGAAAATTTTAAATTGCACCCTTAGGGTTAGATTTGCTTAACTTTTACGTTTTTAGTTGTTAAGTGACGTTTTATTTTACGTTTCTTTATTCGTTTTTACGTTTTTAGATTACGTGTGCCTCAATTACGTGCTTTACTTGCTTACGTGTTTATTTGTGTCTTTATTTTCTTACCCTTAGTATAATTAATCATATTATCACTTTTATCACTTTTCACTACGCGTTTTGCGATCCGAAAATCGAATTTCCATTCACACCTTCACACAGACTATACGACCTCGGGTTATCCGTATTTCCTTCGGATTTCCTTGGAGAATATATATGCTATATTGATTTTTGTGAATCACTTTTTGGTGCCGCTGCCGGGGAAGGTTGAAGTGAATTTTGGTTTTCGTTTTTAAAATCGTGTTTTGAAAAACCTTCCTTTTGTAAATATTTTCTTATATAAAAAGTAAAAATCAAAAATACGAAACACTTTTCCTAAAGTGTTTACAAAATACCAAAAACAAAATAAAATCCTCACTCTCCCTCTTGAGAGTGTTGTAAACCAAATAAACTCGAACGCAAAAAGAGATCGTGTAATTAATCGTTTTCGGATTACTTTAATTCTACAACCGAATAACCGGGGAATACCGAAGTCTTGACATTAAATTGCAGACTGAAGAGAGATCCATTCTTCTCTCCCACCTCGCTGCGCGTAGTTTTAAAGGAAACGATTTCGGTTGACGAATCGATCACAAAAATATTGTGCACTCATCATTTTTGGTAAAATCTGAACTGCAAAACATACGAAAACACTCAGAAATGCATCAAAATACTAAAAATATTTCAAAATTGTGTTTTATATGTTTTAAATGCAAAATGTTTAAAAACAAATGAAAAATGAGCAAAGTTTACAGATTTGGCAGTTTCAGTCCTCCAACTTTCAAAGATTGGCAAAAATAGTCCCTGGAGTTTAAAAATGTGGATTTTTATCATTCAAGGTCCATGAAATGTTTTAAGTTATCAAAATTGGTCCTTGAGTGAATTTTTGGGCAAATGGCAAAACAGGTCCCTGAACTTTTGGAAAATTACAAAAATGGTCCTTGGGTATTTAATAATGGAAAAATGGCATTTGTGGTCCTTGTGTTATTGGAGTTTGGCATGTTTGGTCCTTTGGAATACTTTGGGAAAGTTGCACTTCACACCCCTCAATTTTCAGAAATTACATAATTGGTCCCTAAGCTTAGTTAATACACCAAATGGACCCTTATGTTATTTATAAACCCAAACCAATCCAAACCCAATACATACCAGTCCACCTTATTACTCCTTTGGCCCAATTCCCCTCCCATGGCCCAACATAAACAAAACCCCTCCCCCGTTTTANAAAATTGTCAAAAATGGTCCTTGGATATTTAAAAATGGCAAAATGGCAATTGTGGTCCTTGTGTTATTGAGGTTTGGCAACTTTGGTCCTTATGAGCACTTTGGGATATCTACATTTTCAGTCCCTCATCATTTGGAAAATTGCAAGATTGGTCCTTGTAATATAACATAACCAAACGGACCCTCTTTTTTACCTAATAACCCAAACCAATCCAAACCCAATACATACCAGTCCACCTTATTACTCCTTGGCCCAACATCACCAGGCCCATCATTAAACAAACCCACACACCCTTAGTTATATTAACGGGGTCAAACCCCCGGTCAAACCTCACCCCTAACCTTACTTCCCTCCTACCATTAACAACCTTAAAACCAGGGAGGTTTGTCCTCCCCACATGGCTCCCTTCCACCTTTCTTGTTCTCCCAGTACACCACACCATTAATACTCTCACCTACACCTCACCAAACCAACCCAATTGGCTTATAAAACTTTTCCCGCCAAAATGCAATGGACGGCTCAGATCACTACAAGCCATCTAATGGCTCCAAATAGAAGTGGGAAAGAGAGAGAGGACTGGGAGAAACCATATAAGTCAAGAAAATGCAAGAAAGAAGGGATAAGTAGTTTAAGGAGGAGTAGTGTAACTTAGCTTAACGTAGGTAGTGTAGTTTTAAATTCAGTTGTAATTTCCAGTCAAAATTAGTTGTAATCAGTTTACTTCAGGTAATTTAAACTATTTTCAGTCTTAATTTCAAGTGTTCTTTTGTGAATTTAGATTTGACATTTTTAGGCAAACTTGACAAACTTTCTTAATTTTGTTGAAAAATTGTTTTATTGTTCTTGTTAGCTCAATTCAAGTTACTACTAAGTTTTTATAAGCTTTAGAATCATTGAAACCAGTTTGAACTTAGTTTGCTAAAAATTCTCAAAAATGCTCATTAAATAGGTGTAAAATAAAAAATCAGTGTTTATGTTAAAGAAGGCTTGAAGAATGGTGAAATCTGGATTGACATGGTTAAGATGCCTCATGGGAGGCTATAGGTTGTGGTTTGGTTCATTGTTTGCCTAGTTCTCACCTTGGAATACTTTGTAAGCTCATTTACCATTTTTTGCATTTTACTGTGAGGTTGATTAATTCTGTGATATTCCAGTGTTTTTATGCTTAGTTTAAGTATTAGAGTTGATTAGTGTTAAATTAATACTCACTTGTTCTTGGAAATCAATAGTTGCTTAGTTTTTTTGTATTTGACTGCTTAATTATCTTGATAGTGGTTCTTGGAGTTTTGTTGTTTTAATTGATGTATTTGTACTTAGATCAGTCAATGCTATCATATTTAACTCTTTTGTATCAAGTTTATGGTCTGAATCTATGAAATACTTTGAAATCACAAAATCAATCATGATAAGGGAGTGTTTGGATTTGCTGATTAGATTGAGGTAAAGGTTGTTTTTGATGTTGTTCTTGTTTGATTGTACATCACTAATATGCCTAAAATCTTAGTTTACCATAAAATTCAGTGGTCACTTTGATCAAAAGTCAATTTAACCTTCAATCTCTTATTATTGTTCACTATGTGATTTTTCAGTTGCCATTATCCTCATTCTGTGTTCAATAGTTGTTGTAATTGCTTAATTTAGCTTCATTTCATCTTTTTACATCATATTCAGTAACTAGGAGTAGATCAAAATTCGTATAAGTCAAAGTAGGAGTTTATGTAAAAAGTCAAATTTCAGCTTAGTTTAATTTTTGAATTAAATAGATTATTTTCTCTTAGCTTTAATATTAAGTTTTATGATTTGTGCTTTTAGATAGTTAATATTTCACTGCTTATCTTCTTTATAGTATTTTTAGTTATTTTTGTTTTCCTGTTTAAACTGCTTATTTTATTGCTTCTTTGTAGTACTTTTCAGCTTACTTGCCCTGTTCACAGGTTAAGTAGCAATCTTCTAGTGCTTGCATAATCCTTGTTAGTTAATATTAGCTTAATATTCTTGTTGTTCTAAGAAGCCCTTCTGGCCAGTTGCTTATACATATGCTTTGTTTCCTTTTTATTGTTTATTTAGACTGCTTATTTGGCTTATCAATGTTGTCCCATCTTAGTTGATACACTGAGTAGTCAGTGTATCTAGCCAAGATCATAAGCTCACCCAGAGCTTGTTTTAGGACCTTAGTTGGTGAGATTTGGACTTTTGGAAAGCCCATCCACCCAACTCTCTAGATCCAGTCTCCTTTTGACTTCTAGCTTATTGGATAAGCTTGCAATCAAGCTTACAAATAGTTGCAGGCTTGTTTGGGTCTGTGAGAACGGGATTTCCTTATTTGAGCTTCCCAGCTTATTTATTGAGCTTTTCTCATTGTTCCAGCTTAATTCATGTATAAGTAGCTTAGTTGTATCTTATTTTGCCTTTGTTTCAGAGTTGTTAGCTTGTTATAAGCTTTTACCTACTTAAAAACCCATTTTGAGCTTAATAGCTCCACTGTGTGAAAAATAAGCTCACACAGAGCTTATTTGACACTTGTAAAAAGTTTTCCTTTATAAAAGTTTGTTATTTAATAGTGCTTAATGTTTTTGTAAAGTTAAAACTCAAAAAGGAAAATAAAAAAAGAAAACTGCCAGTTGTGGGATTCGACCCTGTGACCTCTTGGTTACATTGGACAAAACCACACCAGACCCAAGCACCATCTCCCCTAGGTGTGTGTTAGTGTTTTTATTTTCCTTAGTTATTTTTATAGTACAACATCTCCATTTTAGCCTATTTTGCTTATTAGCTTATTTGTACTGCTTATTAATAATATTTTTAGCACATTTATATTTTTCTTAGCTTAATATTAGTATAAAGT
>LBNU01027649.1:7343-20086 GCA_014162995.1 Artemisia annua | reverse complement strand
GGTCATTTTTGGCCTAGTGTAAAGAAGACTTGGAAATTTGAATTTTTGAATTGCATAAACTTAGAACAAACTTTGGAATTGAAATTGATTAAGTAAAAAGAGTTACAATACACTGAAAACAACTAGTATAATGCTTAAAAGCTTAATGTTACACTAAAAACTTGAAATTGATCTTAACGAGCTAAATTATGCTAAATTACACTAGACTCTCTTCTTCTATGCTTCCCTTCTATTTATACTTGAACATTAGGGCTCCTTGGATGTATCTGAGCAAATCCCACTTGAATTCTTGACCATTGGATCACTTTGGACTCATCTTAGCCATTTGATCTTTTTGGCGCCAAAAATAAAAAATTACAATTGGGACTGTGGGAGTACAATTGGGGGTGGTGGCATTAATTATGGTTGTCTTGTTAGGCAATGGTAGTGGTTTGGGCGGTGGAAGTGATGTGGATGGTGGGAGAGGTGGATGTGACAGGGGAGGTCAAGTGGGGAAGAAGAAGGAGGGAATGGGGGGTCTGGTTTGACTTTGTTGACCCGTTTTTATTAATAAAAGGGTGAAATGGGCTGGGTGTTATTGGGCCAGAGAAGAAAAAGGCCAAAAAGGGTTGTGTTAGGATTGGACTGGATTGGGTTTGTGGGCTGTTTGGGTTTTAGTAATAAAATGGGTTCGTTTGGTTTGTAAATTTCACAAGGACCAAATATGTAATATTCTGAATTTTGAGGGGTGTGTTTTGGCACTGTTCCAAAGTTAATCAAGGGGTGTAATGAGCCAATTATGAATAGTATGAGGACCTTTGTTGACTTTTTGCACTTTTGGAATTTCCAGGGACCATTTCTGCCAATTGTGAAACTTCAGGGACCAAACTTGTAATTTCTTCAAAGTTTTCACCAAAGGGTTATTTTTGCCAAAGTTTCATAATACAAGGACCATAATTGTTATTTTCCAAAAGATTTCAATCTCAGGGGCTATTTTTGACAATTTTGCAAAGTTCAGGGACTAAACTTGTAAACTTTTAAAACTTTTCATCAAAGGACTAATTATGACAACTTGTGATTTTCTAAGGACTTTGGTTGACTTTTCTTTCAAAATAAATGCGTAGGGACTAGATTTGACTAATTGTGAAAGTTAAGGGACTGAAACTGCCAATTGTGCAAACTTTGTTCGTTTTTCATTTGTTTTCAAACATTTTGCATCTAAAACATATAAAACACAACCCTGGGATATTTTCAGTATTTTGATGCATATTTGGGTGTTTTTGGATGTTTTGGTAGTTCAGATGACACAAAAATGATGAGTATTTACACACTCATTACTCATAAATTGTCAATCATTCTGTTATTATTCTTCACATGTTAAGATTTATTGGGATTGACGAGCGAAGGGCTAAAAGAGGACTATTTTGATGCTGTTGCTATGTCGTCTTGTGTTCACATGGGTCGATGTAAGGTACTGGTAAAAGTGAGGTATAAGTGAATTTTCCTCATGGTGCTGCTATGTTTAAGATACTGCTGCTTTCACTTGATTCTACTGCTATGTATATGTTCCTATTGGCCAGAGAAAAATACTACTGCTAAGCTTATTTGAAGATTCTGCTGCTACGTTTACATTTTTCTGCTGCTGCACTGCGAAGTATATTAGTAAAAAAAAATTATTAGTACTGATCGGTTCCTGCTGGTTGATTCGGTTCCTGTTGGTTATTGTTTGGTTCCTACTGATTGGTTCTTGCTGGTTGATTCCGTTTCTGTTGGTTATTATTTGGTTCCTACTGATCAGTTCCTGATTGTATTTAATACTGGTCCATAGATGCCCTTGGATCTTGGACGATGTGATGCTTATGGCTTGGTTACTTTTATTGATTTGGTTTGGTGTTTACATGTCATTTAGTACATAACATAATAATGCCATGTTATGGTTCGGGACCACACACATTATTATATTTTGATTTGATCTGAGATGGATCAATGGGCAGTTATGATGAGGAAAGTCAGGGACCAGACGGTGATCCATAATTCCGGTGTAATAAACATGTCTTGTTCACACTAAATCAGATAAGGATATTGTGAAGACATTTGATGCAGTAACTTTTTAATCAATTATGTGACAAGTGTACCCTTGGTGTTCATAGATCGCCGGTTGAGGCAACAATATAGATAAGGACTACGGTAGATCACCGGCTGAGGAAACAGTTACATAAAAGAGGAGGATGTTATTGCACTTGGATGTTTCAATGATACCTTCTATTTCAAGCCAATTAAAGTCCGAGATTCATGAGATGGTTAGTATACTTTTAAGGGGAAGCTTATTGATCATATACTTATCATCTACATGCATCACTTAAGGGGAAGCGTTTACGAGATGCACAAGACCCCTATTGGATGATTACAAAAAGGGGAAGAAGATTTATGATGTGCAACTTATTATTTGTGATGACATGTTTTAGCATTGTTTCTTTATTGATTGTTTTGTAATATCAAATAGGGGAAGATTGTTGGGAATTACAGATTTGATGATTACAAAACCCACAAGCAAGAATGAAGAAAGAAGAAACAATGAGGACCTAATATGTAATAGTTAGCTTTATTAGTAAGCTAGGTTTTCTTGTAACCTCCCTCTATTATATAAAGATGGTAGGGTTCTAGGTTACATGCATCCATTCAATAGATAGTCTCTCCAATAAGAGTCTAGAAACGCATAGAGCGTGTAGTAGTAGTAGCAGTAGTTGTAGTAGTAGTTGTTTATTTATTTTAATAAAGAAAACCTTATTAGTAATGTTAGTTGTGTTCTTGTTCTGCTGTGCATATCAATATTACTGATCCTAGATGGGCTTGATCTTGGTTTTTCAGAGCCAATATTTCAAAACACCTTCTTCAAAGATGTTAAATTCTTTATTTCTGACAACTTGTTTCCTAACTTGATCTAGTGACAGTTCTTGTTTGATGAGTTGCGAAAATCAACCTAGAGTCAAGTTATTACTCAAACCAATTCAGCTTAACCTCATGCCAGTTCTTGTTTGATGAGTTGTGAGATTAAATTAGAATCAGCTAAACAAAAGGTCTTTTAAGGGCTATGTTCGAGAATGGGAAAGTTTGCCCCATCAAATCTGATCACGAGAATGTACATCTGTAGAACGAATGAGCTAAATTCAGGGATTGAATTCCTTTAACGGGTGGAGACTATAACAACCCGTATTTTTTAGTTTACTATTAACTCTCATAAAAGTTACTATTCATCCTCGTATTTTTACTATTCATATATTTTTGTGTAAATTAACTTTTACGGGTAACTGGACTTGAACTTAATTATATTAGATCAAACTTAATGTACCATACGTAATATATGCTAAAGTCTCCCATGTTCGGAGCGTACTTGATAATAATTCTCGCCATGTCAGCGGAGTGACAATAATTCTTGCCTAGGTGGTGGAGTGACATAAAGTCTCCCTATGTGAACGGAGCAATACAAAGTCTCCCTATGTGAACGGAGCAATACAAATTGTACTATCTTTTACACAATGGTTTGTGAAAACATATGTTACAAGTTTTGTATGGGCGGGATTTGCAACTGAATGCTTTGACAAAACCTTTGCCTTTTGGACTTTTCTGAAAGACTATGGACCTACTTTTATTATGAAAATATATGTGAACTTATATGTTACAATTCTTGTATGGGCGAGATTTGTAATAGGATAAGTTGATAGGATATTTGCCATATGAACTTTCTCAAAAAGGTTTTCGTTTTATATAAAACCTGTGTGATCACCAACTATTTTCAAAGTTGACCCGTTTTTATCATGCATTTCAGGTGATTGTCAATAAGTATTGTCATGAAGACTTTAGTGCACTCATGTCTACAATTCGGTAGTACTTTGACTAACGTTTATGTAACTTGGAACCGCTTACTTTGTAACTCTGATTTTATTATTCGAATGGTAACTTTTCAAAACGTCTTATTTAGAGTTCGTTTTCTGTAACTTGGACTTTGTACTATGAAGTAGCATCATCAATTGCCTTCTGCTGCTAAACTGATTTTGGGGGTGTTACATTTTGCAACATAAAATTTAGACATCCGTTTTTGTTAACCAGAAACTAAAAACAAACAACCCTCGGCAGTGATTTTTAGACCGAGACTAAGACACGACCAAAATAAGCTCATAAGTGCTTAGTAAACCCAAAAAAAGCCATAGGCTTCAAAGTAAGCAAACCCATCACCAACCAAACGAGTAACAATAAGTAAATTTTCAAGTTTAATACCAAACTAAGTCCAAATCAAGTAAATACGCAACCAAACTCAAATCTGTGATCCAACAACCTCGCGGATTTATCTTTTTATACCGAAAACAACACAACCAACATAAACCAAGCTGATTAATTAGACAAACCCATGCATTTAAAATTAAATAGGATCAAAATGAGCAAATCCAAAACGGTTTGGGATCCGACCCGGTTCAATTTAATTAATCCAAACTCCATTTTAACGATTTACCACACGAAACTAATTCAAAAACATTTTTAATCCACTATTAATCCACAAAAATATAAAAACCCGTTTGTATTCTGTTTAAATAAAAGGAAGAAAAAAACGAAATAGATTTTTGAGTTGAAATACCCATGATGATGAGAGAGAAAGAAAGAGATGTGGAAGGAGGAGATGACACACTATCCAAAACACGAACAAAATACCCAAAGTAACTACAAACATCACGAGAGGAGGGTAGCGGTGGCGGTTGACGGCTGCTGTGGTGGTGGCCGACCATGGTGGCAGCGGCTGTGGTTGTTAGAGAGAGGAGGAAGAGGGTGTACGTTGGGTTTGTGTGTGTGAGTTATAATGAGAAAACCTTAGATTTTCCCTTTTTATACCCAAGATAACTTTCAAGCTCAAAATGACAAGGTATAAAAGTTGATGGGCGGCAGTGGAACTTTAAGTACAACGACCATATTCATA
This sequence comes from Artemisia annua, assembly GCA_014162995.1. Taxonomy (NCBI): domain Eukaryota; kingdom Viridiplantae; phylum Streptophyta; class Magnoliopsida; order Asterales; family Asteraceae; genus Artemisia; species Artemisia annua. Next base: position 15,141 of record LBNU01027649.1, on the reverse strand, counting down.
ATTTTGTAAACTTTTCGATTTTGAGTTTGGGGACTCATTAAAGCTCGATAACGATCGATTTCGGACACGAAAATTACGCCATTGCGTTCAAAATAAATTTTCACGAAAATTAAGTATTCGTACGACTAGTTTCTCATAAATAGTGTAATAATCACATCAAAATGTTTATTGAGTTACGGTTGTGCTGGTACACGCTGTGTACGGTTTCCACGTTTTGTGAGATAACCTTTCGTATTCAATTCAATTAAGTTCGAAAAAGTTCAAAAATGAAATATAGGTAATAATGAATACTCCATATCATCTATATTTATCTTATATACTAAAAACTTAAGTTGTCTTATAAATGCAAAGTGCTCACAATATATGTTTCATGAATTGAAAGTGAAATATGGAGGCTTCATGTGTTAGTACATTGATTTAATAGTCATGCATAAGGGTAAGTACATAAGATTAGTGATTCGAGTAATTGAAAAAATTTGTACGGTACAAGGTAGTTTAAGCAACATCAAAAGTATATCAATTACACAATATTGGGTGGCTTAATTTAATGTGCAAGAGAATTTGTGCACAAATTGTAGTACGGTACAAGGTAGTTTAAGCAACATGAAAAGTATATCTTCTATACTATCTAAAGATTGGAGTGCTTAATCTAATGTGCAAGAGGCATTGTGCACAAAAGTTTGTACGGTACAATATGTTTTACATGAGGAATCGTGCGCAAAAGTTTGTAAGGTACAACATGTTTCAAGCCATCTCTAAACCTCAAAGAATACAAACCAAAAATGCCATGAATGCATAAATTAAATACACCAATTAGTGATTAGTCTTTTTACNTTAATGTGCAAGAGGCATTGTGCACAAAAGTTTGTACGGTACAATATGTTTTACATGAGGAATCGTGCGCAAAAGTTTGTAAGGTACAACATGTTTCAAGCCATCTCTAAACCTCAAAGAATACAAACCAAAAATGCCATGAATGCATAAATTAAATACACCAATTAGTGATTAGTCTTTTTACATTCCCGTCCATGAGTTACAAATATTTCATCAACTATATAATGTGTCAAAATCACACACAACAAACCACAACTTCCTCCACATCGCGTGCACATTGGGCTACAACTTATTATGGTGGTAAAGTAAGCATCATATCGTCTTACTTATTTAACATATCGATTTATATTATTTTATGTAAATTTCATGTGTGTTTTGTGTGTGTAACAATGTAGGACATAAAGATGGTGCTTAAGAGATTTGGTGGTAACATCATCTTCTCTCATGGTTTAAGAGATCCTACACATCGTTGTCCTATCAAGTAAGTGGAACATGCACGAACATTTTTTACTTTGATCGAAAATGCAATATATTGATTAACTGTATTTAAGTTACTAACGATCAACTATATCTAATTGTTTTTTGTAGTGCGTCAAGAAGCATTAAAGAAAGAGATCGAGAAGTCACAAAGATTATATAAAGAACAAAACACGCAAAAGGCCAATGAAAAACAACGACAAAGACAACAACAACAACAAGAACACGCCACGACCACCGGTGGGATGAATACTTAGCATTTATATTAATAGTACGTTACAAATTAAATATGCAATATTTTACTTCATGTAATACCGATAAACGGGCAAATACTATTGATTCGTTAGCAAGTAAGTTTATTGAAAGTAATTTGACGAGCATTCAATTTTTAGTCAATAATTATTACTACACTTTGTTGGTTCATTTTAATATTTTTGCTCTTAATGTAGTTTTTTGTCTTGCGTTATGTTAATGTCACTTTCTTAATTAAACGTCTTGGAATATTACGTGACTTTGATATTTGATATGATTACTGTAAAAATATGTCGATGTTACATATTGAAAATGGTAGTATATAATAAAAATATAATAAAAATATCTTCGCACTATCATCAAAACAATGAGAATCTTCTAAATCGAAAAAGTATATAAAGGAGAGGAAAATTGTATTTCAAATGTTATCCTACACCTATCACGAGGTAAGCATTATTCATTTGAGTTTGAGATCATGTGATTCATGTCGTCATATTGTAAATAGTTAGAATGAGTCATTAATGAATGCTCCAAATTCGATATTATAGTTTATGGAAAAATATTGTAATAATGCATTAATTAAAAAATAATTTATGTAACTTACTCATATTAAAAGATTACATATGAAAAGCCTCATTTAAATATAACATTTTGCGAAAAACCTCTCCACATTAAAGAAAGAGATCGAGAAGTCACGAAAATCTTATCAAGAACAAAACATGCAAAATGCTAATGAACAACAACGACAAAGACAACAACAAGAACAACGCCACGGCCACCGGTGTCAATATAAATGAATACTTAGCATTCATATTAATAGTACGTGACAACTTAAACATGCAATATTTTACTATACGAATTATAATTTATACTCTTGAATATACTAATTAATTTAATGTTTTATGTTTTTAAAGTTTTGTTAATAAGGAAATTTGCTTTATAGTTCGCTTTTAATAATGTAATTTATTTGAACAACGAAGTCCGTCTTTCACAAAAAAATGAGAGTTTCAAACATGAACCGAAAATTAGTCCCGAACATTACGAAAAAAACAATTAGATCCAACCTGTGTGCATCGCATGGGTCCTGAGGCAGTCCAAACATGTGTGCATCGCACGAGGATGAATATAAAAGGTCTCCAACATTAATGTCATCGCTTCATTTAAAATAATTTATGTAACTTATATATATTAAAAAATTACATGTGAAGAGACTCTTTTCAATGTAACATCTTGGAAAAAAAATCTTTTCACATATATTTTTTTAATGTCAATAAAATATTTTAAATGTGTGTCATGCTTAGAAATGTGATACCATCACAACTTAGATATATAATGACGAAAATAAGTTCTGAAGATTACGATATAAAACTTATATACATCCCATGTGCAACTCAATAAAGCATTTTATATACGTATAAAGCTTAGCAAAAGTGTGACACCATGACAACTTAAATATAAAATGACGAAAATAAATGCCGAATATTACGCTATGAAAACTTCTATACAGCCCATGTGCATCGCACGTATTTTAAATCTTTGAAAACTTATATACAGCCCATGTGCATCGCACGGGCATTGTTGACTATCAGAGATTAAATACTATTTTGAGTGTTTCACTCAATCCCAATTAAAAAATGACAAAATAAACAAACACAACTTAGAAACTTATTAACCAACAAAATCCAACTATGATCAAAATGACGAAAATTAGTGCTGAACAATAACAGTTTAAATATATAATACCATCATATACAGCCCGGGGCATCGCCCGGGTCTGAATGACTCGTATATATAAAGAATGAGTTCCCCTATTGAATGTGAGCATTAGTGTCACAAGCCAAGAAACTCAAATATGTGGTTCAAGCTAATGAATTTACTACATTCAGAGCTTATTTTGAAGCTTTAAAGAGCTTTTAAGCTGAAATGTCTAAAGCCTTGCTTCATAAATTAAAGCCTCATTACTGTGAGTGACTTTTCATCTTTGTGACTTTTAAGCTGAACCATCTACGGTGTAAATTCTCATCTTTGTGACTTTTCATATGGAGTTTTGATGAGTATAAATAACAACCTATCTCAGGCCATCTCAATCTCCATCCAACATCAGTCAACAGTTCAACACCCAAACAACACGCCACAACAATCCGACAGTAACATAACCCATTAACCCACCCACGTTAACATAAGACTACATTATTTGTCCCAGCCTATTCACGACCACCCATCTATCAACAACTCCAACTCAGATTCTAAACTCAAACAAAAACAAATAAAAGGTCTCAGTTTTAGTTCAAGGTGTACCAATCTCTTAAAAGATCTTATAAGATTGAACTTGACATATCATAGATCTATATAAGAAACGAGCCGTTCTTTATAATATCCGAAAAAGTATAAGTTAGAACAAAAGGCAACTGGTTTCGTTCTCACTTTGGTTCGGTCAAGTTAAACGTAAACAAACACTCACGTCCAAAACTGCCCAACCACAAAAATCATCACAGTATCCAAAGACAAATCATCTATCCTAAGCCATCAACAAACCTAAAGTTAAATTATTTGTGGTTTTTAAAAGATCTTATAAGATTGAACTTGACATATCATAGAGAGAATTATTTGTGGTTTTTAGTTAAATTTGTTTGTTAAAATCACCCATTCCTAAGTAAATGGGTAAAAATAGCCTAAAGTTAATTAATTTTATGTGTGAATAAATGTTAGAAATCACATTGATGAGTTTATTCATGCTTCCATGGATGAACAAAAGACCTGCTTAACAAATACTATCTCAAAGTTGTTCAATATGTCTAAGGTTGTAGCCGAGAAAGATGTCGCTGAGAACAACGGTGCAGATATTCTTGATGCTCAAAAGGACAAATAGTGTGTGTTTATTGTATGTACGTACAAGCCTTTCGAACATTGTCATTGTCACTAAGCATACACAAAACCAACTCAATAGGCGTTTATGGTGGTTCATTCTTTCTAACTGTACAAGAAATATATTTAGTAATATAATCATACAATAAAGTTATATATGGTGTGTTGAATGTAATTGCTTGGTTGTGCACATATCGGCTCACATGCATATATGTCAGATTGAATCTATAGAGCACCAACAAAAGCAGAAAGCTTAAAGTATATAACATAGTCTACATTTATTATAACTCATATTTAGTTATGATTGTTACAACATAAGGATATATAACTCATATTTAAATACTAAGAACCACAAATCTCGAGATAAAATGACGTGTTAGATATATCTTTTAGATCTCAATTGAATCAGGTAAGTCGAAGTCACAAAACAACTGAGGAGTAACAGAGTATACAAGAGGTTAAGATTTAGATACAATATGATTATTACAAAAAAGGATATATAACTAACTCATACTCAAGCGATACTATATATATACTTTTTCGAAATGAAGAGTTATATCGCTATTAGTATTGCCTAAGATTGTCGGATAAAAATTAATATTTGAGGTATTGGACAAAATCTTACTTAAACTAAGACCTCGGGGAATAAACAGTCATTTCAAAGTTGTGAGTTATAACTTTGTTGAGATGTATTGTTTATCACAAGGTGATAGACTATAATAAATAAACCGATGCATCTAAATGTTGAATACAAGAGAAATCAATGTATCAATATAATAATCCAAACACTTTTTACCCGAAATACAAGTATGTCAAAAAATGACTAATTACTTTTTCTCGAGCTCCAGCGATACAATATATTTTTCTTAAGGGAAAGTTATATAGCTATTAGTATTGCCTAAGACTATAGGATGAAAATTAAGTTTTGTAGTGTTGGACACAATCTTAGGTAAACGAAGACCTCAAGGAATACAACACATGATAACTATTGTTTCAGAGTTATGATTTATAACTTTGTTGAGATGTGTTGTCTATCGCATGGTAATGGGTATAATGATTAAACAGATGAATTTTAATGTTGTATTAAAAAAATCAATGTGTCAATTTAACCCGAACACCTTTTTACCCCAAATATACGTATGATTCTTTCCTGGTGAACAAAACTCATTCATCGCACGGGCCATGCTGTCTCGTTTATTATTAAAAATGAGTTCTGGAAATTACCGGTTGTTACAGCTACTTGACAAGTAACAACGACAACATCCGAACAAATGCTACAAAAGAGAGTCGATACTATGCGAAAATGCCACAATCATATATATTAATACACAAAGAAAACGTTAGGGTAGGTCGTATTTACATCTTAGTCGTCTCATATCACCCCACGATCGGACCAATAAATTGACATGTACATTGGCTAAAATCCTAGAAGACAGAAAAAGATAATAGAAGTATAGAACTCAACTAAAGAGAATAAGAAAGATAACCAGACTAACAAGTAACAAACGACCATCTAAAAGGATGTGGATGACATACGAACTTACAATTATACGACATAGCAATATATTACTTATTGATTGTACTTTTATTAGATTGTTTTTACGTGTGAACATAAGTTATGAGACAGATAAAATGTCAAGTTAAAAAAAAAAAAAAAANTTGCCCGTGCCCACCCGTTTTGCCACATATATGATAATTTTACTTTTATTAGATTGTTTTTACGTGTGAACATAAGTTATGAGACAGATAAAATATCGTTTAATTATAATACATCGAATCTAAACTTGTAATTATGAGCAAATTCGAACATAACAATTTAAACTAGTAAGGTGAATCTGATTTGACTAGTTTGACCATTTTTGCGAACCTGTTGCCCCATGCACTCTATATAAATGAATGGAGCAAACGAGAGATGAAGTGCCAATCGTATACAACAATAAAACGAAAAACAGAAAAGAAAAAGAAAGAGCTAGGGACTAGTGTTGTGTGAAAATGGGATCCACTGAAGAAGAGAACTTTGCTTATGCAGTGCAATTGGTTACCTCCACATCATTGACAATGGTGTTAAGAAACACAATCCAGCTCAAGGCTCTCGAGGTTATAGCCGAGGCGGGACCAGATGCCCATCTCTCAGCTCACGAGATAGTGTCTCGTTTGTCGATCACAAACACAGATGCTCCGGACAAGCTTGACCGAATGCTTAGGCTGCTAGCAAGCCATTCAATTGTCACTTGTACTCAAGGGGACTACAAGTCAAGAAAGGTTCGAGTGTATGGGCTCGCTCCGGTTGCAAAATACTTGATCCCGAATGAAGATGGTGCGTCCCTAGGTGTGTGGATGGAGTTGATGACAGACAAAGTGTTCGTTGATAGTTGGTAAGTTAATTAAATCACGTATGACGGATAATATTACTCGTATATCAAAATAACTATGTCATGTGTAAGAAAAATTGTTATACTTTAAGAGCTCCAATTAAGAAGTGACACGTGTCACTTCTCAACTAAAAAATCATCTTTATTTTCAAATTGAAATATCTTTTTATCTATTTATCTTTTTAATGATCTAATTTTGATATATTTTTATAAGTATTTAGTTTTTGCATTTTTAATGGGTTATTTTGATATTTTTACAACTTTAACCTTTATTTGAATCAATACAAACTTGATTCGTCAAAATTATAACTTTTGGAGGAGTTCTTGACGGGTAAAAATTGTGAGGGTCTTATGCGAGAATAATAATCTCACGTGAAAGTTACGAGAAACCAAAACGAACACATACAATGAACACATATACTTTCGGAGTGTTGTGTAACGAATTCACTAAGCGGGTACGGAATTATGAGAGAGCTGAATTAGCAATTCATTCATTATATTTCTATTATAACTATATTTTTTTCGCCGTCGCTGTGCGCGGGTATCCAACTATGCGATATAATAGGTACGTGATATAATAGGTACGTGTCAAACTATAAAAATGGCTTTGAGAGAATGTATTGGTTATGAACTAAAACCTTTGTAAAAACTTAATGATTTTTTATACTACTTATTCAAAGATAATCGGCCCAAGCCTGGTCTGTGAGCTTAGAGTCCATTAGAATTTACGTGTGTAATCTCTATATAATGTGCATGAAAAATAATGATAATTTACCAGGAATTATGTAGTACAACGTGGTATCGAAGCAAGTCTGGTCCTCTGACCTAGATGGCTAAGTTGATGCGCAGAATTTTCAACTTGTACGTTATAGTGTGATGCGCAATAAAATTTTGAAGCGACAAGTCAAAAGAGGTTTGGTCTAAAAACAAAGTTTTGATGAAAAAAAAAAAAAGTAAAAATGCCTAATTCAAAATATTTTTTTTTTTTTTTTTTTTTT
>LBNU01027646.1:36686-47608 GCA_014162995.1 Artemisia annua | reverse complement strand
TATATATGTATATATATATATATGTATATATATATATGTATATATATATATATATATATACTTTTAAAAACCCAGAAAAGAAAAATACAAAAATATAAAACCTATAAAAACCATAAAAATCTGAAAAATTGAAAATTCCAAAAATATGTTTGCCTAAATCATGGTTTGCTATTACTTCAGATAGCAACCCGGTTTTCAAAATTAAGGAAAAAGCGTCACCAATTTAACTCCATTAAGACGATTGTTCCTAACAACGGATGAATTTCATCCGGGCATGGATTACTTTACATCCGTGCAAATCCGAAATGTTGTACGCTTCAGTGCAACCTTTCTAGTAAAAGAAGAGAAGTATTCTTTTCCCAAAATCTCTTTCTTCTAAAATTCTTCAAAAGAGATTTTGTGGTGTACAAGGTGGCCATCGGTCTTAAATTTTCTCGAATACGTTACCACTCACATTAATGGCTATTAAACGTTAAAATTGAAAACGGGTCATTAATTGAGGGGGAGCGTATTTGCTCAAAATTTCTGCACCTTTAAAAACTTTGTGCACCAGCAACAGTGAAAAACCGAAAAGTGTCTCAAAATCAGTAAACGTTTAAAAATTTTATCACATTTCTCTCCAAAGTTTCTTCGAAAATCATTTAAATCAATTGGGATCACAAAATCTCAAAAGATTTGAAATTTTATGATCGGGGGAGAGAATGTGATTTAAATATGAAAACTGATTTAATTGTGATGTTCTTGGAACTTAAAAGGATGTTTTTGGACTTAAGAGAACGCTCCTGTATGTGCTAAAATTTTAAAGATTTTGGATTTTAATCAAAGCACATATTGAGGGGGAGCAAGTGAATAAATGTGATGTTTTTGAACTTAAAAGGATGTTTTTTGGACTCAAAAGATCGCTCCCGTATGTGCTAAAATTTTAAAGATTTTGAATTTTAATCAAAGCACATATTGAGGGGGAGCAAGTGATTAAATGATGAATAAATGATCTTAAATGAAAACTCACCCGTATGTGCCAAAGTTTTACAAACTTTCAAAATTGATTCAATCAATGTGCACATATTGAGGGGGAGCAAGTGGCTAAGAGTCTTTCGCACGTTTTTACAAAATCAAGAAGAAACCGTGAAATGATTATGACTCAGATTTTGACTCATGAATTGACGAAACACAAAACGTGAGAATTCGAAAGGATCTATCCAAGTAGAATGTACCATCTCGAGAAGCTCTTCTTAGATATATACTTTGACGGGTCTAACTTCCTTTTCAAGGAATGTTAACAACATCAAGTTAGTTATTAGGGCTAGTTATCACCTAAAAGCTGATAATGGATCCCTTTAACTAAGCAACGTCAACGTGTCCCTAGGGTATATGTCTATTAAGAGTAGATCAATTCAAAAAGTGTGACTCACCCCGACATGTGCAAATTTCTATCTTTAACCTATGAGCACATGTTAAGGGGGAGCAATTGAAAAATGATAAAACTCTCAAAGTGTTAACAAAATGTGTTTCTTTATCATAAATACTTTGAGATAATTTTCAATGATTTGGTTATATGGCGATTGTGGAAAGATACCAAAAGACCGACCAACTTACTTTAAAAGCACGGAGTTATAAGGATGGTAAGGTTAGGTATATGTTCCCATGATCCACCAGAACCGGAGGGATATTCCCAGGGACAATCCAATAGATAGATTAGAAGTCCTTAGGAATGATTGAAAAAAGGAGAAAAGTGAGAAAGGGAAAAGTGCCGACTGAGATTGAGCTAGGACTGGAACAAACCCAACAAGGTTCTAGTAATGAAGTCTCGGTAAGCACTGAAGGGGTTGAAGAATTAAAAAGAAATGAAATGAGAAAGGGTGAAAAGAAATAGCCCTCCTATTATTCAACCTTAGGGCAGAAACCGGGTTCAACTCATATGCTACTGATTGTTACTAAGGTAACATCGGTATTGAAGATAAAGACGTCATGGACCCAGTGACGCACTGCACTAAACCTTCCAGCCACTCAAGTTCTCTTAAAAGAGCTTGTTTCATTCTCACGGGGAACCGGTGTAAACTATCGACTTGTCTCTTAGAGCTAGTTGATATTGAAACAGGAGACCCCTCCCTAGTCTCCGAATAGGATAACCAATGTGCACTTATCGAGTCTAGAGCCAAGAGATGCATCAAAAGATCTCATAGGAACACTTGATACTTATACACTGGTGATTCAACATTAAGGACACCAGCTGTAAAATTTTGAGTCCTACGCAGATCTTAGCAATCTGCCAAGAACACTTATGAGGGAATATACATAAGTATTTCCCAGTGATTGAGTGGAAACTCCTGCCAGGGTCAACATCAAACAGCCCTGACAGCAGGTCACTTCGGTAATCACTCGTGGGTTACGCTTAGTGTATACGGTGGTGTTCCAAAAGGTCTACAGTCGTGGGGTGATCTCCAGCGACTCACCTAATCATTGGTGTACTTCGGTATGTCAGTGAAAGCCCTTTCGGGGGCATCCGATTAGGAACGGCCTTGGTAAGGATTAGAGAAAGTCTTCACACTATGCTGTTGATGATCTCGAAATCCAAACTTGTAAGTGCCGGTATGTTTATTACTAACAAGTTTTATGCATCTCAACATACCAAACTTACCATGATCACCACCATCACTCAAGATCCACATGCTCATACCAACATCTACAAGGAGTCGTCAGAACTTTTCAAGCGTGAAGATCTACTCAACAAAGATGTATGGGCATGTTGGAAAGGCGTAATCACACCAAAGACAAAGAAGTTGACGATTGATGCCGATTGCTGAAAAGATGCAGATTCATCATCTCATGCTTACACTTCAACATCATAACTCAAGATATCATGATCAAGGAATGGGATTCGACTATGCTTCCACAACTCTGATGCAGAAGATCATGATCCAGAAAAGTGTAAGCATGACATCACAAAGACAATCACAACATCAAAAAGAGACACATACACTCAAAGATGACTTGAAGCTAATTATATGGATGAAGAGCGAAGAGCAAAGTCAAAGATCATCATATACATCAAGGAAGTCATCTTGAGTCGTTTATCAATGAAGAATCAACAACTACGAGCTACAAAAGAATCTACAAAGATCTCAATACAAGAATTCAAGAATATTTCCAGGGGTGACCTCCCTTAGGGGGAGATTGTTAGGAATACGCTTTTTGTATTAGAAAGATTCGGTTACCCCAGATATGATTAAGCATTTTTTAGCTCGTAGTAGTTACATTAGTTAGTAAAACGTAGTTTAGAAGTAGATTAGTTCGCGGAAGAAGGACGGGTCTTTACCCACTGTATACCTGATCCGCAGCCCAAGTGGCACGCCCTAGTGGCAAAACTCATGTACATAAACACCCTCTCCATCCTTGGAGAGGGTGCACCTCTCATAATCTATTTTCTTTTTTTTGGTTTTCTCTCTAGGTGCCAACTTCTTTCTCTCTCTACTTTCTCTCTCTAGTTTTCACCTTCTTTCTTTCTTCTTGAAACGATCCAACCATGGTCACCACATGAACTTGATGTTATTTGATATGTTACAGTTGACATGGCTGATAATGAATTATTTGGCAATGACTGGGCAATGGGGTGGCATTTACGTGTAACGCCTCCTGTTATATATATATATATATATATATATATATATATATATATATATATATATATATATATATATATATATATATATATATATATATATATATATATATATATATATATATATATATATATATATATATATATATATATATATATGAGGAAAGTGAATATTTGGCTGTCTCACATCTAAACTTACACGTGAAACCATCAAAATTTACGTCTTTTTAACAAGAAAAACATCAAATCTTCCTCATTTGTATTATGTCCTTTACAATATTAGTGTTTTCTCTTGATTTCATCACAACATCACTTAAGTTGGGTTCACTTTGATTCATGCATCTTCTACATCATATTGATAGGTGATTTCATCAACTAATAAATTAGCTAAAGATTCAACAATGGTTTGATTTAATTCACCATTAAAATGTGTTTCACTATGCATATATTAGTTCCACTACTCAAATTTTGTAAAAAATAATAACCAAAATGACGTATTTTTTAGTGATTTTTGATGGTTTCGCATGTAAGCTTAGATGTGAGACAACCCCATATTCACTTTTCTCTCTCTCTCTCTCTCTCTCTCTCTCTATATATATATATATATATATATATATATATATATATATATATATATATATATATATATATATATATATATATCAACTTTTTTAATAAAACCATACGTACGTCAAAAACATATCAATATTAGGCTTGTTTTATTCGTTATCGAAAGGCCTTTTTACCGTATTTTTTTTATTCAAGAAACCGCTAGGTATCTGTCAGATATTTGACAAATAAAGTTTGTTATATAAAAAAATCGTAAATATTAAGAAGTTCAGGGTGTGTTTTATAAGTTTTCTTTTCTTTCTTTTTTTCTTTTTTTACAATTAATAGTAATATTTTAATGTTTGCGCTGCACGTCGCTCGAAACCTCCATCTATAATATATAGAGTATATATCGTTCGTCTTTAAGGTTGCATCAAATATAATATTTTCGTCCCAAATTCAAAATAAATACGCCCAATGTCATTGCTGTTTATTTTTTGCATCATCTACAGTCTCTTTGACTAAACACCGTTAGTCAATGTCTGTTAACACCCACACGTGCATTTCACGTGAGGGCAAAATGGTAATTTTACCTCAACAATTACTATTACGCCTAATCCCATTTTCCCTATTAAAAACTTCCCCAACACTTTTCTACCTCACATATAATCCCTAAACTTTTCCCATCTCCGTTTTTTCGTCTTCTTATACTCTCCAAGAAAATTGTTTACTGCTTGTGTGGTCGACAAGCCATAAACAAAACCTAAAGGGCACGAAACAACCCGGGAGGTTCTATGCATGTCCACAACCAATACGTACATTTTTAGATCTTTATAGTTGTACTCATATTTCTTAAAAACAGAGTAATGTGGTGGTTGATGTATAGTAACAAGTTGTTATTTTCATTGTTTAGGGATCATTGATGTGCGTTTGCGATACAAGTTTTAAATTTATGTTGTGTACCGAATCTTTTAGACTATCACAAACACTTACGAGCAGTGTACTTGATCAACGTAATATAGTTAGTTGGCAAGACCGAGTCATTCACAGGGAGCGAAGAGATCATAGAATGTCTAACAGTTTTTAAGGTTTTCACAAACGTTTTAAATCCGCTGATTATGTTTCTAGTATTATATTAATATAAGAATAGGCAATAAAATAAAATAAACAAATTAGATTGGTTTTAGTTTGTGAAGATCAAGAGATAAAGGCATGCTTTCCTTGCTAATCCCCTTTTTCATTAATGATATAGTTCTAGTGCAATGTTTACTTTGCTTTGGTGAAATCAAATATGTAAGGAGTCACTTGGTTATCGATTTCCCCCTACATTCTTTCTAAAAGCCGAGCACGTCTACCAGGTCTTGTTACCTAAAATAATATTCCAAGTATTAAGTTCATTCAACTGATCTATGTAACATACATTTTTGTGTGGTTTGCCAAGTCACATAGTTTTCTTTGACAAAGGAGAAAGCGCCTGGTCTGGTCCAATAACTCCACTATCATCATTAAACCTTATTGTTCTACCATTTTAAACAAGGTGAGTGCCTACTAGGTCCTACCTCGCCACTAAAATGCCAAGGTGATAATAATGAATCCCACTATGTGTCGATCACCCGGTTTGTACACCAGCCGATGTGAGTGTAACACCCCCAAAATACAGATTCGCGAAAGCATACATGTTTTGGGTGCTACGAAATAGTAATCACAACACAAAGATATAGAGAACGGGTTTAAAGATCCGTTTTTAAAATGTTATACATTACCGAAGTCAAATGTCATACATAGGGCTGAGCAAACGGACCGGATGGACCGGACCGACCGACAAAACCGACCGGACCGGACCGAACCGGACCGACCACATTCGGTCCGGTCTTCGGTCTAAGCTTTTTGGCTAATTCGGTTTTAATAAAAACAAGGCCCAGTTACATGACTGTCCCAAATCAGAGTTAAACGCATGTGTAAAAACACTTCAGATACTTATGAACAACGCCATGCCCTGCCTTCAACATATACATGCTTAAGCACCTGAAAAACATGCTAAAAGTCAGCTAACGCTGGTGAGTTCATAGGTTTAAAGCAAGTAAGCACATATGGACCATAGCAAATCAATCAGCAAGCACACACTAATACCGCATGCAACACTAAGCTCATCCAACCGAAACTAGAAAAAAGTATGCCAAAGGCATAAGAAAATAAGGGTGCCCACGAGTGTTAATCCCCAGTCACTCGGCAGAAATCCGACATGGTATACGTCCGCATTGACCTGGCAGGCCAATTGATGACATAAAATAAGTATATTTTATTGCCATCATTTGTCCTATATATTTGACTTGTTTTATATCATTATGTATGAGAATTGATACTTAATCGTTTACTTTTGTAATTCTCAATTATAAACAAGCATTTGGTGAAAGTTAGTGATTTTGGACGTAAAACGGAGCTAAATTGATCAAAATGGAAAAGTCTACTAACTGAAAGAAGTTACGCCGTATCATTCTAGACAGATACACCATATGACTATACTTAGATGAATTCGAAGACCACTGCCTGACTTTGAAAAATGTGCCGCATGTATTTCTCTCATGCGCCCCATATGAAACCTTGGTCAACGAAGAAAACCCAACTTGTTCTACTCTAGATACGCCGCATGTTCTTCTTGACATACGACTCATCAATCTCCAGACTTCACCAAAGATTATCCAAGATAGTGAAGGACATGCGCTGCATAAAGATTCAAGTTACACCGCATCTGAAGATGGCGTACGAATATTCAAGAATATATTAATCCTGGACTCTACGCGAAGTTATCTAGATATGCCGCATCAACTAAGTTGATGCGCCGCATCGAGCCCTCAGACAAAAACTATAAACACCCCAAGATACAGCCGAATTTAGAGAGTGACATTCTTTACAAAGTGCAAAGTGAACCCTAAGGTGAAGAATACAGACGAAAAGGCAACACAAGACACCACCAAACAAAGATTTTAGAGCAGTAAGACGGTCTTGCTTGTGTTTTAATTCAATTAAGTAGTTTTGTTTTATTGTAATAGTACACTATAATCCATCAGGATTGCAGGGCTTGTGGCCGCCAAACTGCTCCCCTTTATATTGCTTTCCCATCGATTATAAGTTTATTTGTTGTTTATTTGGTTCTTGTTATATGTGCATTGATAACCTCTGTGTCTAGTTGTGCCTTGTTTGTGCTGCCATACGCCTCCCACGATTACTTCACTAGCATTAAAAGTTACTGTAAGCCCGTAAAAAGGTTAAATATAGACATAAGTAATCATTAAGAGTTTACTTGCCTATAATTAAGATACCAACGAGAGAGAAGCGATTTTAGCACTCCTCATATAAAACTAGCAATAAAACAAGTGACAAACTACTTAATCATTAGTCAGGCCTCTTATCTATATCTGTTATCTATCTATGTACGTGTTCGCCATTCATGTATTCGATCCATAGTGTAATTACCATTATAATTAACTCAATATGTGCCAGTATCTCAGACTGAACCCCCTTGCGTTTGATTAGGTTAATTAGGACTAACTTAGAAATTAAAATACTGATATACATACTATATATTACGTTTCACTCTTAGTGATCGACACTCTACTTACCAACTAGCTACATTGATCGGGTACATTGCTCGTTAGTGTGTGTTATAGGATAAGTCGGCTAAATATAAATGTAAAACTTGATAAGGATAATTAATCCCGTACTGCAATGATAACATACGCACATCAAGTTTTAGATGCCGCTGCCAGGGAGTGAATTGTTAACATCTGTTTATCTGTTAGTATTTTAATTGGGTTTTCTAACTTTATTAGTTTTTGTTTTAGGGTTTTTAACTACTAACTTTGTTGTGTATTAGTTTATTTGCATTCATTGTAATATTATGCATATTTACTGTTTTCTAGTTGTTTATTTTCTGTTGGGTCAGTGAATTCCCAAACTCTCTTAAACCAAGATTTGAACATAAAATAACCTAAGGTTTGATAACCTTAAACAAAATCAAGTCACTGAATGAACAGTCATTTAGTGAGTCACCTTTAAGAAGCTCATGAAAAATCTATGAAGAAAGGTTCACCATTCAGTGAGGCAAAACTCAGTGAATGATACATGAGCCAAAGAAAAAGGTGATGGATTCAGTGAGTGATGACAATAACTCAATGATCCCCAAGTCTCCTCACCAACTGAGAAGACAGAGTAACTAAAGACTAAAGACATGAAGACTGAAGTAAAGGCGGGAAAAGTTTGAATGGATAAGAGGTGGTCCTTATCATGCAAAGGTCAACTTACCCTGAATGGATAAAAGACCAAGAGTGTGTCAACACTGATGAATAGAAAGTAGTCTTGTCCTTTACCAAATATAGTCATATGTAACAGTGACAAAATGCCTATGTATTTTGTCGAATATAGGCTTATGTCACAGTTGTCTTTTAGGTAACGGTTATTTTATACTTGTGTATAAATAGGAACATAAAGAGGAGTAAAAGTTAAGTTTGTGCAATTAATGCTTAGACATTCACAAACACTTTTACACCTCCAAAGAACAACCATGTACCTGAGTTAGCTCACTTGTACCATTAGTTTTCACTTAAGCTTAGCTTAGGTTTAGTGAGGAGACACACCATACTTGTCATTCAATCCTAAGTGTTATTCCGCAAACACTTGGGTATAATTCTTTGATTAACTTCTAATAAGAATTAAACATTGAAAAATATCTTGTCTATTTACTTATATGTTTTCTTAATGTTTTTCAAAGAGTTTCTCTACATCATTTAATCATGGTACACTTTTATATTAACTTTGTGTAATTTCTATTTGTGTAAACGGGACCAACAAGTGGTATTAGAGCCAGGTTTATAAAACTTTCAAAACAACAGAGTTGATGCAGGATTTCTGACCAGGTTTTAATATTTATAATTTACTCGTCTACCTAAGGTCTACCTAATGCACTATCGGGCAGTGTATCCGGTCGTGTACGGTATAGCTAATGGTAAAGCCGAGGTCGTCCCTAGAGCTACGCGTGCGAAATTTATCTAAGTTTAGTGTCACTAGTTTTAAAGGGGGTTTTAATGATTAATTAATTTGTTGCACCCCAACCCGATAAGGGTAGAAGTACTACATTATAGCGACATATCAAAGCAAACACAAGCATACATCTTAAGTAATATAATGAATTCCAAAAGTTACAAAGGAATGTCTGAAGTACAAGGTTACACAAGAATACAACAATACATGCTAAGTCTGGAAATGGAACATCTCTTCTAGTCGTCTCTAAGTCCATATAGCTATCAAAGTATAGTCTTTTAAGTCCAACATACTCTCCACTCATATCCCAGCTTCCCTCTAAAACCTGCCGCGGTGAAAAGAAATGCGGTTGAGCTTAAAAAGCCCAGTGAAGAGATATAAAGGTAACAAGAAATATAGACATGATATATGGTGCATTGGGAATAACATAAGGCATAATGTAAGCATAACCGAAATACAAGGAATATGAATCAAGGTACAAAGGTATAAAGGTTTAAAGGTTTGGTCAGTAATCCACCACGAGCCCAAATCATATCAAATCAAATATCTAAAGTAGCCCATGTATCCGGAGGGGAGACCTCGGAATACCAAATGCAATAGGAGCGGTGTCCTCAAAGGGGTGGAGTAGCTAGCTCCCAAATGTTGTGAAATACGTGTATCGCATGCATCATTAGTCACCAAATATATATAATCATATCATGACACTAGTACAAAAATGGCCTTTCGTCACACATGGTCGATTTCAAACGGTCACACTGTAACATATTTACGTGACTAAATGTATGAAAATAAAATAAATAGCCACACTCGATCCGACTTGTGTGACCATTTCGGAAGACATATGTCACACATTTGTGTATTTATGTGACTAGAGGGTAACTGGTAAATATTTTTCGATCATTTAGTCACGTTTAATTTGGGACGTGTGACCGATACAAATCAGCTTTAAACATTAGTCACACTACAGATATACATATGTGACAAATATATGTCACACAATTGAAGAGTGTGATCAAAATAGATATATGGTCACATGAAGTAATTGTGTATGTGGCTAAATTATATAGTCAAGTTTGTCACACATTATTTAAATGTGACTGCTATTCTTTGCTAAATATTTAGCCACATATGAATTTGAAATGTGTGACAACTGAAAAGTAAGTTTGAAGCGTTAGTCACGATATGCATTTAAAAGTGACAAATATATGTCACACACTTGAAGAGTGTGACCAAATGTCATATATGGTCACACGAAACCATAGAAACATGATTAAGTGTAACGAAAATTCGATACATATGATCACGTAAGTTAATATGCGTGTCTAAAGTTTAGTGTGTTTGCTTGCCAAATCCTAATGTGTATAGTCACATTTAATTGAATCACGATCATGTGACTATGGCTTTACAATAGTCACACCATATCACAAATGTGTATCAAAATGATGTTTATGGCCACATTATAAGGGTATTATATGTGACCAATACATTCCAAATAGTCACATTGTGAAGTATTCATGTGACTATCATTTATAGCAAAATGGGAAGTCAGTGATCATTAACCTTGATATTAGTCACATTGAGTTTTTGTGTGACTAAATCATAGTCATATTTTGTCACATAATATTTAAGCGTAGTCACAATTCGATACATATGGTCACACATTTCTGATAACTTATGTAATGTGATATTCACTTAATTGAGTTCAGTCTATTGGTCA
>LBNU01027646.1:2894-36013 GCA_014162995.1 Artemisia annua | reverse complement strand
GTCTAGTTTTTTAGTAAGTCTTAGTTTATTTCATGTATTAGTGTAAGTTTATTTTATGCAAGATTTTATTTTATGTTTTAATAATCTTCCTTTGCTTATTTCCTAGCTTATTCCAATCTTTCTTTTACATCTCTACATCTCATTCAAGCTTATTTACGTTTCTCTTAAATCATCTAAAAGCTTTTATTAAAACTTTACCACCTTTGCATGAGAATACAAATCGTGGGTTTTAACATGGTCTAGAATTTTATTTTTGAGTCGTGAGCTTATATAAGCTTATTTAGTACCTTAATCTAGCTTATTATTTAGTTTTATAAACGTTTTCATTTGGTTTTGATCTTTGCTCTACGTAAAAAAGTATTTTTTTTTGAGTTACAAGCCCTAGAAATTGCGAGTAATGTTTTAGAAAAATAGGGTTTAGCGAGTAGCAATTTACCATAGCGAGTATGAACATTTTTGGTCTTTTTGCGAGTAAGAAACTTAGGTCTTAGCGAGTATGAGTTTTTTCTAAAAGCTTGCGAGTATCAAACCATATATAGCGAGTATCAGTTTTTCAAAGTTTGCGAGTATGGTCACTATTCTAGCGAGTATGCTATGTTTGTGAGTTGCGAGTATCTCTTGGCAACTAGTTTGCGAGTATGGTCCAAAGTTTTTTGCGAGTATGAGGTTTGTCCAAGTTCTTGCGAGTATCATTATGTTTCATTAGCGAGTATGGTTTAATTACTTTGCGAGTTTGGTTTTTCTTAAATTGCGAGTATGGTTTTTCTTTAGATCCAAGTTATTGCGAGTATGATCTCAGTCTTAGTGTGAGTTTTAATTTTAGTTTTCGAGTCTTAGTTCTTTTTGTGTCGTGTCGTTGTAGTCATCTTAGCCGAGCTTGGCTTTTATTCACCCCATCATTCTTTTGAGTGGGGTTTTACTTAGTTATTTCCTCAACGTTACTCCGTCGAATTTTCTTTAATCCTTTTAGTTTTATTTCAACTTAGCCAATCTCTTTTCTTTTTAGTTTAAGTTAATTACATTAGATCTTTAAACATTTCTTAGTTTACTTTTCCTTTCGTTGATTAAAAACAAAATTCCAAAAACATTTTCTTTATTTCTTTCTTTTATATTTTAAAGTTTAAAGTCATTTCTCTTTTACTTAGCTTAGTTTTCTTATTTCATTTCTTTACGTATTACTTTGATTCATGTTTTCTATTCTAGTTAAACTTATTTCTTCTTATCTCGTTCTTTATTTCATTTAAGCTTTAATCAATCTTTCGTAGTATAATTAAAACCAAATCTCATCTTTTAAACCCATTCATCTCACATAACTCACGAGTCGAGTGACAAGATCAATTTCAACCCTCGTTGGGACAACGATCCGTGGTTTACAAGCTTTCACTAGCTAGATTACACATCATCAAGTAACCTGCTGGAGGTAGTGTTGTTTTGTCTGCTTCTTTCCTAGCAAACAACTCTTCTTTTATCCCCAACTCTTCCAGATCCAATCGAGCATTCATTCCATCTTTTGTCTTTCCAGGAACATTCAGCAAAGTTCCGACTAGACTCTCAGCAACATTCTTTTCTACATGCATGAAGTCAATACAATGTGAAACAGCATTATGCCTCCAATACCTTAGCTTTCGATACCAAATGTTGAATTTCTTCCAATATGGTTCATTTACTTGGCTTGCACTACCCTCTGCTTCTGTTGTTTTCCTTTTCTGCTTTGTAATCTTCCCACCTCTGCCTCTTGTATCTTCTTGGTTATTCGAGGTGTTATTGTTTGTTCGTTTGCCTTTTCCCTATTTATTTTAAATTAGTTGTACCTCGTTGTATATTTGTTCCCCAATCAATGGAGTTGGAGCATGCTGAATTCTTCTTGTCCTTTAAACGCCGTCGTTTGCCTTCTGAACGCATGGTTGTATGGTAGATATCGTCTGTGTCCAGCATAACTTTGCTTAGGTGAGGCGGAAAGTCTAACACAGTGTGTATCTTTCCCACATACTGCACAACCTTTGAATCCACTGTATGGGCAGCCACATTATAATGTACCAAGTGCAGGGTAATCATTTATCATCCATAAAACAACGGCACGCAGTTTAAACTTTTCTTTTTTAAAAGCATCATATGTATTAACCCCGTCATCAAATAAGGTATGCAGATCATTAACCAACGGTTCTAAAAATACATCGATTTCATTTCCCGGGTATCCCGATATCAATACCGAAATCATGATAAACTTTCTTTTCATACACAACCATCGAGGAAGGTTGTATATGACAGATAAAACTGGNTGTAACCTGCTGGAGGTAGTGTTGTTTTGTCTGCTTCTTTCCTAGCAAACAACTCTTCTTTTATCCCCAACTCTTCCAGATCCAATCGAGCATTCATTCCATCTTTTGTCTTTCCAGGAACATTCAGCAAAGTTCCGACTAGACTCTCAGCAACATTCTTTTCTACATGCATGAAGTCAATACAATGTGGAACAGCATTATGCCTCCAATACCTTAGCTTTCGATACCAAATGTTGAATTTCTTCCAATATGGTTCATTTACTTGGCTTGCACTACCCTATGCTTCTGTTGTTTTCCTTTTCTGCTTTGTAATCTTCCCACCTCTGCCTCTTGTATCTTCTTGGTTATTCGAGGTGTTATTGTTTGTTCGTTTGCCTTTTCCCTATTTATTCTAAATTAGTTGTACCTCGTTGTATATTTGTTCCCCAATCAATGGAGTTGGAGCATGCTGAATTCTTCTTGTCCTTTAAACGCCGTCGTTTGCCTTCTGAACGCATGGTTGTATGGTAGATATCGTCTGTGTCCAGCATAACTTTGCTTGGGTGAGGCGGAAAGTCTAACACAGTGTGTATCTTTCCCACATACTGCACAACCTTTGAATCCACTGTATGGGCAACCACATTATAATGTACCAAGTGCAGGGTAATCATTTATCATCCATAAAACAACGGCACGCAGTTTAAACTTTTCTTTTTTAAAAGCATCATATGTATTAACCCCGTCATCAAATAAGGTATGCAGATCATTAACCAACGGTTCTAAAAATACATCGATTTCATTTCCCGGGTATCCCGATATCAATACCGAAATCATGATAAACTTTCTTTTCATACACAACCATCGAGGAAGGTTGTATATGACAGATAAAACTGGCCATACACTGTGATGCCTAGTTCCTGAGTTGACGTCAACCCCATCAGCCGATATTCCTAGCTGTAGATTTCTCGAATCTTCAGCAAAGTGGGGGAATTTTTCATCTATGGTACGCCATGCCTGTGAATCTGCATGGTGACGTAAAACACCATCTGTTACCCTCCTTGTTGCGTGCCATCTTAGATCTTCTGAAATACTCTCTAACTTATAGAGTCGTTGCAGTCTTGGTATAATTGGAAAGTACCACATTACCTTTGCCGGGATGTTTTCATACACTTTACGTGTCTTATTATCCACCTTCCATCTTGATATCCCACAAGTTGGACAAACAGTCAACTCCTTGTTAGTCTTCCAGTAAAGAATGCAGTTGTTGCTACATACATGTATCTTTTCGTATCCTGATCCCATCATTCTCATTAGTTTTTTTGGCCTAATAAGTTTTTTCAACCATTTCATTACCAGCAGGTAGCATTTTTTTTTATCAATCCTAGTAATTCAGTAAAGAACTTATCAGAAGCTCCATACTTACCCTTCAAGTTGAGTAGTTGAACTATTGCGGACAACTTTGTGAAGTCAGGACATCCTTTATAAAGTGGCTTCTCTGCGTCTAATAATAGTGCTTGAAACTTGGCAAGGTCATCCTCATCAAAATTTTCTTTCGTAGCATTAACCATTTCTACTGTTGCTGGGCCATCTGTTGGAATTTCTGAATGTGACTCCATGTCGAAGTCCGTGTCGTCAACAAACTCTGTTTCTGCATTATCAGGTATTTGGGCTATTGTTGCTTGCTCATCCTTTTCTCCATGTTTATCCCATTTTGTGTATCTATGATTAATCCTGTAGTAGAATAAATGGTACTCCACGTCATCCACTGTTTGCTCTACTTTGTTTAAACATTTGGTACACGGACATGGCATCTTAAGCTTTCGTATATTAACTCGTGGGTCGATGTTCTTCATCTTCTGCAAGTTGTGTACTGCATACTTAATAAACGCTGCTGCTCCATCAATATATTGTTTCTTGGTCCGACTATTTCTCATCCAATAATTTTCCATGCTATTGTTGAGGTCAAATGATAATGTATATATCCTACAAGTTACAAGTTAAACCAATATAAGCATATATGAAGCTTTAGATTGATGAAGTTACAATCTCAAGTCACACGTGTCTAGCTAATAAGGTTTACCAACACAATGGAATGACTGTCTATAGGTAGTGATTGCTTTGACTACATAAAGGGGTGTTTGGGATAAGCACTGCCTAGTTCCAAACACCACTTCAATGTTCTGCATAGGTTAATTATCATATGTTACTTTGAATGTATTGGGCATCAATCTAAAGCTTGAATGTCAAATATGAAAAGGTGGGATTAAGAAAAATGTGTAAATTACAAAATGTTATCTTTATTTGTGTTGTTGGTTAAACGATTCGGCCAAAGAACCGATAAGTTAACATTACCAAAGAAACAAGAAACCAACAAATCTATAACAAATAAAATTGACAATGAAAATGAATAATAAGTTAAAATTCCAACATAATGAATTCCTAATTCAAAAAAGTACCTAATTTAGATCTAAATGAACCTCCCTCCGTTGTTGATGGCCGGACCGACAAGTGATATGATGGATGGTGAATGGTGGATGTGATGTGACTGGTGAATGGTGATTGGTGACTGTGATGTGACTGGTGAATGGTGATTGGTGGCTGTGACTGGTGAGTGGTGAGAAATGTGAGAAACGTGGGTGGAGATGTAAATAGGTGGAGGGAGAATTCGAAATTTGATGAAAAAAATATAGGGGGCTTTTCAAAAATTTGGGGAGGACATACCAAAAAAGGGAGCCACAGGTATCGAACCTGTGACCTCCACTTCAAAACACCAAAAACTCAACCATCTCCGCCCTGAGGTCTTTTACGCATATAAGTTATTTTATATTCTTCTTATAGACTATCTTTTCATTTTGTTACAAAATCTAAAAAACTAAAGTATAGAAACTGACTAGGATGTAGCCAATAAGAGATATTTCTCCATTGTTGCCTAGATGTTAGCATGTAGTTGCTAAGTCTAGAAGAATGGTGGATATTGAATCAGCTAGTTTCGTGAATGATTGTGTAGAATGTATCTGTTATATTGTATCAGTCAAATGAGTGTGTTCATTTGGATTGCTTGTATAATCTTTGTAAGTTGCCGGTTCCTTAATTAATAAAATTCACCATTTCAGGAAAAAAAGTATAGAAACTGACTTGAATGTATATTAAACACAATGCGGAATCTTATGTTTAACTTTAAGAAGAACAAACAACACAGTTGTAATCTCACAAAAGGTGAATTATATTACTTACCAAAAGGTTTTTTACAACATAAAACAATTGCTGATATGGGCATTTCCAAGATCAGATACAAAGAAGAACATACAATCCAAACCTCTATAGCAGTAGAAACTTCAGCAGTAGAAACTTGATCTTGTTGTACCACCTTATGATCCATTGGAACGAGCATTTGCCAATCATGATCCATTGGGACGAGCATTTTCCAGGGATCATGATCCATTGGGACGAGCATTTGCCATGGATCATGATCCATTGGGACGTGCATTTGCCAGGGATCAATGTTATAATTCTTGACATAACTATAAATACATTAGTCGCCAACGAAGACTAGCCACAATGAAACATCATTATCTATCAAAGACTAACCTGAAGAAATCTACAAAATTGCTTAGTACAGTTGTGTAATGTTATCAAAACATGAGATTATCTATCAAAGACTTAATTAACAGCCAAATATTTATGATTTAAATAGTCGGCTTATAAAAGAAATTTCTTTTTTGATGCAGACTGGCTTGAACCTTCTCAACATCTTCTGACCAATCATGATCCATTGGGACGAGCTTTTGCCACGGATCAATAATTATAATTCTTGACAGAACTATAAATACATTCTCCAACGAAGACTAGCCACAATGGAACATGATTGATCTGAAGAAATCTACAAAATTTCGTAGTACAGTTGAGTAATGTTATCACAACCTAACTAAGCAAACTACTTAAACACAAATAATCTAATTAAAATGCAAACATATCCATACATCAATTTCAAGCAACCCTTAATAATCCATCCGAACCCTTAATAATCCATCCCAAACACTCTATAACATCTATAGCAGGCAATAAGAATCAAGCAACCCTTAATAATCAATCCGAACCCTTAATAATGCATCCCAAACACTCTATAACATCTATAGCAGACAATAAGAATCAAGCAACCCTTAATAATCCATCCGAACCACAAAAAAAATCATAAACTAATCAACTTAAAAATCTTATTAGCATACAATAAAAAAACTAATACGTGAATGACTTGATAAACACCCAAATGGATGCTTGTATTGATGATAAAACAATTAAGCTCTTATATAGAGCGTTTATTTTGATTGTTTATTGCTTGATTTCATTATTGTTACTTCAATTTGAAACCCCTAAATTCGTTGAAGATACCTATTTCACCAATATGTGTTTCTTATGTGTGTAATATTTCAGTGTGTGAGAGATAAGGTAAGTCAACTGCTTATAAATAAAGTATATTTAAAAAAAACACAAGATTATGAAATAAAAACCTAAAGTATTAATTATATTAAAGATTAATTAATTAGTAGGGTGATTACATGTACCAGTTCATTCAAAACAACTACCAAAAAAATAACAAAGAACCACCAAACCCAACCAAAAAGACCCTAATTAAACAACCATTCAACTGGAGCTCTGATCATAAGAATCCATATCGGCAATGGCTTCCTCCTTCTTGGCCACCAGAGCACGAAGGTCAACCAAAATGGCCGAAAGGGACTCCAGCAAATGGCGCTCCATCACTTGAACCTCATGAAGGGACTCATAACCATCATCAGCAGCTTCTTCTTCATCAAAGTCAAGCTCTAAAACCTCGTCTATTCTCTCGGTGCGCTTATCAACACTTGCCCGCAGCTCATCACGCTTCTCACCCAAGCACTGGATCATTAATTCATTTAGAGGAATTTCTTGACTGAAGAGGAACTTGAGACATTTGTGAAGTTTATCAGACCCACACATATCTTTCAGTTCATCAAGATTAGGAGATCAAGACATGTTTTTTTGACGATGATTTGATAATGGTTAAGTAAGAAATTGTGTTTTTTGATGATGATTTATGTGGCTAGTGATGAAACTAGATAAGTATATAATGTACTCCAAATATAAAATTATTTATGTAGTGGATGTGTAAACTGAATAATTGCAAAAATTAATTACCGAGTACTAATTAGCAGTATTGAGTCTTCCCATGCAGTCTGTTGGTTATCTCAGCATGCAAATCAATCAAATCACTATTATTTAAGTTTTATTTTTAATAAGTAAGTGTTATAATGTATAATATAGTCCAAATTATGACAATGTAGTGAAGGTAATTTGTGCTTTATTTGATACAACATACAAATTCAAAATATATATAACATGTTAAAAAGTTTCTGATATATGAATAACTATATTTTAAATGATCACTACATTTATTACTTATGATAAAGATGACTAACAAAAAAAGCAAATGAATGGAATGGAGATTATCATTATCTTTGATGGTGCTTGGTTTAAGAAAAACAAATTAACCTCCAAGGTGGTGGGTGGTTGGCGACTGGTGGTGTTGGCGGCGGTGGTGTGCAAATGGTGGTGGTTTTGTTGGTGTGGTGTGGTAGCTGGTGGTGGTGGTTGCTGGTGGTGGTTAGTTGCTGGGTGGTTGGTGGGGTGGTGGGTAGTGTGGTGGTTCTGGCTGGTGGTGGGTGATGCCTGGTGGTGTGTGGCCTGTTGTGGGTGGTGGTAGTGGTAGTGTTATGGTGCTGGTGGTGTGTGGTGGCTGGTGGGGTGGGTGGCTGGGTTGTGGTGGTGGTGGTAGTGGGATGGAGCTGGTGGGGTGGGTGTTGCTGTGGGGTGAATTGTGGTGCTGGTGGTGATTGTGGTTGCTAGTGTGTTTTGATGGTGGTGGTTGCTTGTGGTGGTGGTGGTAGTTTGGTATGTGGTGGTGGGTGGTGGGTAACAATTCCATACCTCCCAATTTACTGGGTAATGCCCCATTACCCGATAGTAAACAATGATTGCATTCCCTAGTCATAATCAGGGATGTTTAATCATTACCTTTCCAAATCCCCGCCCCTCATTAGCCCCAACCAAGCACCCCCCTTAGCTAACTCGAAATGTGTAACTAGTTTGTTGCGACTTGATATTGAATCGCCTTGGACTAAATAAAATAAAGAAATAAAAACAATTGTTAAACTAAAAGTAGTAAATATATCTGTTATTAAATTTGGTTTAGGGTTTAGCGTTTCGGGTTTAGGGTTTAGGGTTTGGGAAGTGATATGTACACCACAAAATTACAATGATGATGCACACAGTACAAGTGGCATTAGATGCTTCATATAGTCTTATGCCTTAAGTTGTATGCCATACAATGAGTTCATTGAACAACTAGTTGTACCTCATGCTTTTTGAATAAATGTTTGACCGTGACTCGTTTGTTGCGACTTGATATTGATTCGACTTGGACAAAATATAAAAAAGAAATAAAAACAATTGTTGAATTTGGACAAAATATAAAAAAGAAATAAAAACAATTGTTGAATTAAAATTTGTAAATGAACTGAACGTTGTTCAGTGAACATTGATCATGAACCGTTCGGCAAAAGTTCGTTTATTTATTAAGTGAACATTTCATGAACGGCACGGTAACCCGATCCTTGTGCGTTTTCGTCCGTTTTAGTCGTTTCTAAACGATTTCGGGCGTTTTCATACTTTTCTTAGTTTTGTACACGTTTTCGTCTGGTTTTTCATGTTTTAGTCCGTTTTCATCTATTTCAGACGTTTTCCTCCGTTTTAATACGGGTTCGTCTGTTTTACACATTATTGTACATTTTCTTACATTTCATACATTTTCTTACGTTCTTACACGTTATCGCCCGATTTAGTCGGTTTTCATCCGTTTTTAGCCATTTTTGTTTGTTTTTACACGTTTTTGTGTTTGATGACCCGGATAAAAATATAATCGATTTAATGAAACCGAACTAATCGAACAACCCGATTTACACGTTTAGTCCATTTTCATCGGTTTTCATCCGTTTTTAGCCATTTTTTGTTTGTTTTTACACGTTTTTGTGTTTAATCACCCGAATAAAAATATAGCCGATTTAATGAAACCGAACTAATCCAACAACCCGATTTACACGTTTAGTCCGTTTTCATCCGTTTCCATCCGTTTTTAGCCATTTTTGTTTGTTTTTACACGTTTTTGTGTTTAATGACCCGAATAAAAATATAACCGATTTAATGAAACCAAACTAATCGAACAACCCGATAACCAAACCGATCAATACCGCTAATTTATAGTCATAGTTTAAAGGAAGGAGGACTTAGTTTGCCGTTTCTAATGACAATATTGGACTGAGGTGGAGTATATCATCATCACTCTCCTCGGTTTTTTGAAAGAAGCCGCATGACTCAAAGTCATGATCTTGGAGAAAAGGTATAAGCAAAATTTTTTGAAAATAATTGAAAAGAATTTGGAGCCAAAATTTTGATCCAAAATTTTTAAATCACCTAATTATATGCAGTTAACAAAAATAAGAGACCATATTCATGAAAAAACCCTGTTTTATCTCCTAAACTAAAGACTGCAACCAAAACACAAAAATCAAATCTTCAATCATCATTACTCTCCAAGCCAGAATCATTTTCTTCTTGTACACATTGTTGCTCGATCAAGAGTCATGGAAATGATTGAAAACGTTGATACTGATATTTTGCTTGCAGATAATGAAGGTGATGATGTTAACACAATACATTATGAGGACGAGGAATATCATTAATCTGATGAAGAAAATATCAACCAATTAAATCGACTACTATCTAATAGGGGCATAACCAAGCTATCTAAGTTTCGCCGTCTCCATGGCCATCCTGGTCAAGTAAAGCACAAGGTAACCTTCGATGCGTTGAATAGGGTAGCAGGATTAAACAGAGCACTGTTTTCAACTTTTTTAGGAGATGTGGTTCGTGACCACATAGGTTTAAAGGTTCTATCCTGGAAGAAGGTGGATAAAGAATCAAGACAAAATTATGAGATGAAATCACGGTACATATATACTAATTTTTAACCCAGTACTACATATATAAGTTTAATTTATCAATTATCTGCAACTAATTAACAACATTGTGTTAATCTTTGCAGAAATATTTTGATATTGAGGTGACACTCAAAAAGGTGATAATGAATCGTCTTGGTTAACTGCTAAGGAATTACAGAATGAAACTTAGGGAAAAATACATATTGCCAAACCTAGATACACCTTCAAAAGTGAATGAACCCCCGGTAAAGTATAGTACAATTATGACACCAGAACAATGGGTTGGGTTTGTAACCCACACAACCACCGATGCATACAAAGTTTTAATTAGTCATCTTTATTTAAGTCTATATGTCATTTCATAATTTTTAGTTTGCAGCATTACCGCATCTAAACGCCTTATGATTTTGTGTTTTTAGGAGAAATCAGATAAAGCTAAACTGTCGCGTTCCAAACATATTTATCAGCATAAAATGGTACAAGGTGGATATGTTTATGTTAAAGAGAAAATGGTAAGGTTACATACTGTTTGTTTTACTAATTGATCGGAGTCGATTATCTTGGTTTAACTTTACATGTGTATGCACTTGATGTTCATTAGATCGAAAAAAAAGAAATTGAAGCAGATGATGAACCCCCGCGTAGTGTATTGTGGATCAAAGGAAGGCAAAACAAAGACGGAGTATCTCCAGATGCTGAGATTAGTTCATTGGCAGATAAACTTGTAAATTTGACTGCAAATTCTATTATTATGCTTTTATACCAACAACATTAACTTTGTACTAGCCGTACTAACTTGTATAATAGCAGTACTAACTTTTAATACCAACAATTCTCATATTTTTTTGCAGAAAGAAGCTGATGAAAAGATCAAGGAAGGAACCTTGGATGTTGATAGTGGCACTGATGCCATGACAGTTGTGTTTGGTAAGGAAAAAGGGAGGTTATGCAAGAGGAGTGAGAAGTGGAGTTACATATAAGAGGTATTTTGATCTTCCTCTAAGAAGAAAAGAAACTGATGAAAGACTTGAGTTACTTCAAAATCAACTTGATAATGAGAGACGTGAGCGTCAAAAAAAAAAAAAAAGATCTACTGGTCAAGCAACCGTCCAACGAGATGTCAGTAAAAGATGTATTGGTCAAGAAATTGTCCGGTGAGATGGCAGAAACAAAGGGAGTGCTTGCTAACCTGATGAGTGAGTTGAAATCACAAGGGATGCAGTTGAATATGCCATCTCAATTGCCTTTAGACTCAGAAGTAAGCCATTTTTTATGTTGTTAACAATTTCATTTTCTAATGCTAACACCTTTGTATTTCTTAATTTATATTGCAGGTGACGACTCCAATGTCCATTAATAATATAGATATCAGCGCTAATGAAGTGGCCGACGGAACTCAGTCAATTGTTTGTGTACGTGATAAAGATGCGATCATTCAGAAGAAGCCTAATGGGATTGAAACTTTGGAAAACATAGGACCGGTAATGGAAACAATGGTAAGGAATAAAACATCCCCCTTTGATTTTTTAATTTTACATACATGACTAATGTACCGTGTTTTATATATACATATAGGAACAACGTGTTAAAAATGTTAAGAAAACGCCTAAGTCACGACAAAACGGGTCTGCAGATTCCCAATCGCAAGGAGATGCATCTCCAACAAAAGAACTACCAAAAGCATGTATTTCAACATGTTTCTTGTTATTCTTTTTTTTTAAATAATGTACCGTGTTTTATATATACGTATAGGAACCTGTTATAAATGTCGGACCTAAGAAAACGGCTAAGTCACGACGAAACGGGTCTCCAGCTTCCCTATCGCAGGATAATGTGTCTCCAACAACAAAAGCACTACCAACTGTATGTATTTCAACATGTTTCTTGTTATTCTTTTGTTTAAATAATTTAATTCTGATATATACATGCACAAATTCTTTTTTTAGACAATCAAGTGCAAACTGTGGCACATAAAGAAAACAAATATTGTTGCTTTGGGTACCATATACAAGACTCAAGGAAAACAAATGCTGCATAACCAACCACTCCCAAATGATTTCTACAGAGTCTCAATTGATGAATCATTAGTGGATGCAGCATGCATACCGGACGTAGGGAATAATGGGTTTAAGACAGTTATGGAAAGCAGAGGTAGTTTCTATGCATGGCCAAAGGATCAAGTTATTCTTGATGAGGAGGTACAAACATGTGTTTTTTCAACCTACATATTTATAATTCTTCATATTTAATTCAATGTTTGATACAAGCGTCTTTTGTTTACTACAGGTTACACCACCAACTACGAAACCAAAGGTTAGTGAAAACAATCCTGGACCAAAATTACAACCGAAGCGCAAAAATTATGTCTCTAGTGCAAACGTGCAAGCGCAAGCTAAGGCGGCGAAGAGTCAAAAGGTTTTAACTTTTGGTAGTTGAAAATTTGATATATGCGACATTACAATTGTATATATATTCTAGTTTTATTGAATTTGAAATTGCTTTTTGTTTTTAATTTTNGTTTTATATATACATATAGGAACAACGTGTTAAAAATGTTAAGAAAACGCCTAAGTCACGACAAAACGGGTCTGCAGATTTCCAATCGCAAGGAGATGCATCTCCAACAAAACAACTACCAAAAGCATGTATTTCAACATGTTTCTTGTTATTCTTTTTTTTTAAATAATGTACCGTGTTTTATATATACGTATAGGAACCTGTTATAAATGTCGGACCTAAGAAAACGGCTAAGTCACGACGAAACGGGTTTCCAGCTTCCCTATCGCAGGATAATGTGTCTCCAACAACAAAAGCACTACCAACTGTATGTATTTCAACATGTTTCTTGTTATTCTTTTGTTAAAATAATTTAATTCTGATATATACATGCACAAATTCTTTTTTTTAGACAATCAAGTGCAAACTGTGGCACATAAAGAAAACAAATATTGTTGCTTTGGGTACCATATACAAGACTCAAAGAAAACAAATGCTGCATAACCAACCACTCCCAAATGATTTCTACAGAGTCTCAATTGATCAATCATTAGTGGATGCAGCATGCATACCGGACGTAGGGAATAATGGGTTTAAGACAGTTATGGAAAGCAGAGGTAGTTTCTATGCGTGGCCAAAGGATCAAGTTATTCTTGATGAGGAGGTACAAACATGTGTTTTTTCAACCTACATATTTATAATTCTTCATATTTAATTCAATGTTTGATACAAGCGTCTTTTGTTTACTACAGGTTACACCACCAACTACGAAACCAAAGGTTAGTGAAAACAATCCTGGACCAAAATTACAACCGAAGCGCAAAAATTATGTCTCTAGTGGAAACGTGCAAGCGCAAGCTAAGGCGGCGAAGAGTCAAAAGGTTTTAACTTTTGGTAGTTGAAAATTTGATATATGCGACATTACAATTGTATATATATTCTAGTTTTATTGAATTTGAAATTGCTTTTTGTTTTTAATTCTGTTTTATTTATATACTAGCAGTAGTAACTCTGATCCAGCAGTAATAACTTAATACTAGCAATACTAACATCATTGGTCACTCTTTCTTTAATTCGATGTGTGACTAAATATTACAAAATGTCACACAAATTAAAAATTCATGTGACCATTGGATGAACATTAGTCACACAAAACACATATGTCTAAACTTTAAACATCATATGGTCACACTTATTAACACTTTTGGCCACTGGTTGCTTAATTGTATGTGACTAGATACCCAAAACCAACATGGTTTGTGTGACTAAATATTACAAAAGGCCACACAAACATAAAATTAATGTGGCCATTGGATGATCAATAGTCACACAAAATACAAATTTCTTCACTTTAAACAACAAATGGTCACACTTATTAACGCTTTTGGCCACTATTTGCTTAATTATATGTGACTAAATACCCAAAACCAACATGGTTTGTGTGACTAAATATTACAAAAGGCCACACAAACATAAAATTAATGTGGCCATTGGATGATCAATAGTCACACAAAATACAAATTTCTTCACTTTAAACAGCATATGGTCACACTTATTAACGCTTTTGGCCACCGTTTGCTTAATTGTATGTGACTAAATACCGAAAACAAACATGCGTCGTGTGACTAAATATTACAAAAGGCGACACAAACATAAACTTCATGTGGCCATTGATGATCAATAGTCACACAAAATACACATTGTTCACTTTAAAGAGCATATGGTCACACTTATTAACACTTTTGGCCACTTTGTTTTAAATTGTATGTGACTAACTCCAAAAAAGCAACACCCATTGTGTGACTAAATCATCACAAACGTCACATTTATTGTATATTCATGTGGCCACAGGACGGGAAATAGTCACACATAATACACATTTACTAGAAAGAATCATCTCAAATGGCACATATATTATATATTTATGTGGCCAAAGGACGAACAATAATTACTCTCAAAAAACATTCGTATGACTATAAGGTGTTTACGGTCACTGATACTGCCTAATCCAACAAAACTTGTGCCTAATTTGTCACACATATTCGGGGTTTTGGTCACTCTTTTTTGATGGAAAAGGCCACGAAGTCAAAAATGTGACCATATGCCACCTACGGTGGCAGGACCTATAGTGACATACAACGAAAAAAACGCGTGTGACTATATGCATATCGTCACACATTTTTGGCGTGACCGATACAACTTTTTGTACCAGTGTGACAAATCCATCGAATCAAATAACAAATCTAGGATGCATCCATGCACCCCAAACGGCCAAATACTTCATCTTCGTAGGATAGGTCATCACTCTCCTACCCTAGAGTCATGCCACCGGTGCATCAATGACATTGACATGGAACCCCCATGACTAGTATAACAAATTGGCTCGTAGTATCAAACTGGTGTGTCAAAGGTAAGGTCAAATATCAAATGCCCAAAGGTCCAAATTCAAAATTCCATATCAATGTATTAAATCAAATGTTTCATATCAAATGTATCATATCAAATTCCCATATCCCAGGGTCCATACCAAAGTGTCATAGCAAATGTAATGTGGCAAAGGTTCATATCAAATGTCTTGTACCCAGTGTGTCATTTCAAAGTTCATATCAAATGTTTCATCGCATAGGGTTCATATCATAGTTTCAAATGTAACGTAGCATAGGGTTCATGTCAAAAGGGTGCATAGCAAAGGTTCATATCAAAGGGTTCATATGAGATAGTTATAGTAAAGGTTCAAATCATGGAAACATAGTAAAGGTTTAATTTAAAGGATTCATAGCAAGGATTCATACCAAAGAGATCATAACAAAGGTTCAAAAGATTTAGGAGTTAGTGAGAGTTCATGAGAAACCTGTGAGAAGGTCAGAATATCTGAACCTTAGACCGCAAGTGTAAACATAACAGAAAACATAAAGGTTGGAACAACTCCTTCTCCAGCGGATCTACACAAATATATGATCGTCTTATTAATCACTTATTTTAAATCAGATTACTCATTTTAGTCGGCTTTCCATTTTTAGTAACTTTCCTTTTATAGCAGCTTTCCAAAAATAGTAAGTTTCCTCTTTTAGTAACTTTTCAAATTTAGTAGGTTCCCAAATATAGTAACTTCTTTATTTAGTAACTTGCCAATTATAGTAAACTTCCATATTTAGTAAGTCTCCCAAAATAGTAATTTATTAGTTTAAGATTATAATTGACACTTAAATGTATGTAAGAGTTAAAAATGCCTAATATAATAGTTTAGGGTTAAATATGTCAATTTAGTAAAGTTTAAGGTCAAAAAAATAAATTATCACAATTAAATATTAAAAATGTCAAATAAAATTATTTTAAGGTTTATACTATAATTTTATATTAAGTTGATAATTACTACGTCGTTCATAATTTTAGTAACTTGCCAATTATAGTAAACTTCCATATATTTGTTTTATTTAATTTCGGCTATATGACAACATTTAGACGTGTGATAAGAAGTAATATTGAATCATGTTGTGTCTTTTATATGTAATCAAAAGTTATGGGTTCAAGGATTAAAGATTTGTTAAGTATTATGACATAACTTAGATATTTAAATGTTTATAGAACTTTGGGTTAGTGATTGTTGTTCATCTGTTATCTCTTGTGTATATCTTATAAATTTTCAAGTTAAGGGTAATATAGGTATTTTAGAAGTTTGAAATTTTAGGGTTTACATAATTAAACTATGAAAATGAAATAAAATAAACAAAAACAATTAAATAAACGAAGGAAATCAGATGGAGAGAATACCTAATTACTACTCTTGTTATTAACATGACAAGTTTTCTAATTAATGCATCCTATTGTTTCATCTGGGGATTCAAGTCAATAGACTCAGCAGGTCAAATAGTCTAATCCTATCTTACACCTTGCCCTATTCTTATAACCTTGATTATAAGAGTTCCTCGGTTGATAAACCAAGAAGAAAGTTTGGAAGTTTGATAAACCAACGTTGTAAAGTTTTGTATTAAGTGGATGATATCACCACTATTTGTTGTACAATATATATGGATTGAATGGGAGTTGGTCGTTATGGGAACGTCAACTAAGGTTTATTCTTTGATTAAGATATTATTGAGTTTAATTCGTGTCTACCTAAAGCGTGAGTTACAAGAGTCAAAAGCGTGAGTTATTCAATGATATGAGTCTTATTCATGGGATGGTTGGGAAGTGATTAACCACACATTAGGATTTAATCTATTTGTTTTGTTATTTTTATTATACATCAATTTTTATCCCAACTATTATCCATACCCAACCGTATTATTCTATTCGTTGTTAGCTTTCGAGCATCCGAATATAATAATGGCTAAGTAAGAATGTTAATTGTATGAATAAGGTAGTGACCATCCGAGTATTAGATTAATCAAGTAACGCGCCAGCGATCTGGTGTGTAACTTCGTGGCCATCCGTTATGATAATAACGCGCCAGTGATCCAAGAAGCACATTAGTGACCATCCGTTAGTTGAGGCGTCGAGGACTCGCGCTAGCGATCTACTAAGTTTATGCATGAGACGTTTTAACGAAGCTAGGTTTAACCCCTAAGCCTTATAAACCCTTTTTACCGCTTTAGACGTGTCACTCCTTAGATTTAGTTGGGGAGATGTGTATATTTTCCAAGCCTATGATAGAATATTCGTCACGACCGAACAATTAAATGATTTAGATTTGTTTTGATATTGAAAAATTTGATTTTGTTTCTACTTCGTTAAGTGTTTGGTTGTGCANCAAAAACATTACTTTCCGCTGCAAACCATTTTTGGGGGTGTGACAGTGACCATCCGTTAGTTGAGGCGTCGAGGACTCGCGCTAGCGATCTACTAAGTTTATGCATGAGACGTTTGAACGAAGCTAGGTTTAACCCCTAAGCCTTATAAACCCTTTTTACCGCTTTAGACGTGTCACTCCTTAGATTTAGTTGGGGAGATGTGTATATTTGCCAAGCCTATGATAGAATATTCGTCACGACCGAACAATTAAATGATTTAGATTTGTTTTGATATTGAAAAATTTGATTTTGTTTCTACTTCGTTAAGTGTTTGGTTGTGCAATTATGATATAAAGAATAAATGCTTAATTGTAAAAATACATCCTAATATCTTTTAGGATACAATTTCATAAGTTTAATCTAAGGTTTTCTTGGGGACAAGTAAAGTTCAAGTGAGGGGATATTTGATAACATCAAATAAGTGCATTATATTGTCGTCATTTATCCTATTTATTTGACTTGTTTTATTATATTATTTATGAAAATTGATACTTAATCATTTACTTTAGTAATTCTTAGGTAAAAACAAGCATATGGTGAAACTTAGCGATTTTGGACAAACTATGGAGCAAAATGATCAAGATGGAAAAAGTCTACTGAACTCAAGGAGATGCGCCGTATCATTCTAGACAGATACGCCGTATCATCATACTTAGACGAATTCGAAGACCATTGCCTGACTGTGAAGAATGCGTCGCATTTGATTGTATCATGCGCCGCATATGAAACTCTGGTCAACGAAGAAGATCCAACTTGTTTGATATGTGTCTAATTACACAGATCTTTTACCTTATTTAACTTACAAAAACGACCAAAAACACCCGAAAAGATCATATAATGTTACAAATATCCTTTGAAAGTGTTTTTGTGTATTTCAGGTACAAATGGATTGAAAACAAGGCAAAAGTGAGCAAAACCGAGCTTGGATGGGAAGCGGAGCTAAACGGAGCAATACCGGATCGATTCGACACAATTTGGAGCATATTGAAGAATTGAAGAGTCGAAGTCAATCCCGGGAATGTGACATGGGGGGAACATGGAAAACCCAAACCAAAACCCTAATTACTCATTTGCCCTTAACCTTAACCCAAAATGACCAAAATATCACCCGACATCAAAATCACCAAAATACCCTAATCACCCCAAAAGTTAATTTCAAAATCATTTTCAAAAACCAAAAAAGAACATTTTCAAAAATAAAATAAAATAACCAAAAACCTTTTGTCAAAACTTAATTAATATTTTGTTATAAACTTTTTTTTGTTAAGTTTACTGTATTACTATTCTTATTATTATTATTATAAGTAAAAAAAAACTACAAAAGTTATTTTGCAAAACAATTTTTACTAAACTAATATTACTAATAATTAAACTATACTAATCTTACTGTAATCCTAAACCCAAATCCATAAACCCACTTTCACTCACAATTCAACCCAACAAAAACCCACGTTTAATAAACCAAAACCAGAGTCAAAGTTCCAGGTCAAACCATACCCTGTCCCCTTCATCCCACTCTTTACCAGCCAAACAAAACAACCCTCCCCTGTTTCCCCTCTCCTACACTCATATCTCCTCAAAAGCCCCTCCTCACTAATACCAATCCCCCTTCACATGTATCCATGCCATGTCACCAATCCATGGTCACACAAATTCATCGTACGGCTGTGATGATGAAATTGGGCTCCAAGAAAAGTTCAATGGCTGAGATTCAAGCCAAGAAGCACAAGGATGAAGCTGAGCTTATTCTTCTAACATAAGAAACACAACAAGGAACAAGACAAGAAGACGAAGAGATGAAACCCTAGCTCCTCAATGGATATATATACCCTCTCCTCTCAACAGTCACATTTTGTCCAACTTTTCATGTTTTAAAAGTTTTGGTCATTTTATTGTTTTAAGTCATTTAAATGTAAGCTTGTAATTTCTTTTCAGTTCTGTAATTTACATTTGATCAATGAAATTTTACTTTTCACTTTATTTCTTGCAATTTGCTTTCATATGCTCCTTTAAAGTTTTCTTAATCCATTAAGCTCTTTTTCATGTTCCATAAGCTCATTTCAGCTTTTATAGCTTATAGTGAGCTTATGAGTGGTTAAATACTGTTTTTATTGCAAAAATTCTGAAAATCAAGTAAAAACTCCCAATAGTTAACCCCAAAGGGGGTGTTTGGCACAAGCCAAAATTTTGGCCATAAACTGGTTTCTAGCCATTTTGAAATCTTAGATCAGCTTTATTTCAACTTTGTTAGTACTTTTTAATCCGAATCTCATCATTTTTAGTTTGTCCAAAAGCTTTTTACTGTTTTTTAAAAATATGCCTTTCAAAACTGATTTTTAGAAATAACTAGGATAGATTGTTGTTTTAGCTTCTTTAGTTGCTCAATATGGTTCAAATTAGTTCTTTATAGGATAACATAACTCTTAGCCATCTGGTAGTCATAGGTCCTGATGAACTCAAATAAGTACATTTTATTATCATCATTTATCCTATTTATTTAACTTGTTTTACTTTATTATGTATGAGAATCGGTGCTTTAATGTTTACTTTAGTGATTCTCAGGTAAAAACAGGTAAAAGGTGAAACTTGGCGATTTTGGACTAATTACGGAGCAAAACGAGCAAGATGTCGAAAGTCTACTGAAACCCAGAAGATGCGCCGTATCTCACTCAACAGATACGCCGCAATATCATACTTAGATGAATTCGAAGACCATTGCCTGACTTTGAAGAATGCGCCGCATGGAATTCTACCATGCGCCGCATATGAAACTTTGGTCAAAGAAGAAGATCAAGCTTGTTCTACTCCAGATACGCCGCATCACACAATTGACATACGGCGTATCACTATCAAGACTTCACCAGAAACAATCCAAGACAACTGAAGGACATGCGCCGCATAAAGATTCAAGTTACGCCGCATCTAAAGGTGGTGTACGAATATTCCAGAATATAATAAGCTTGGACCCCACGCGAAGTTAAGTCAATGCGCCGCATCTTACCACTACATGCGCCGCATCGAACCCTCAGACAGAAACTATAAATACCCAAGATCTAGACGAATTTTGTGTGCACCATAACCCTAAGGAGACGAATTCAGACGAACAAGCAACACAAGACACACCCCAAACGAAGATCTTAGAGCTGTAAGAAGGTCCTGCATGTATTTAATTCATTAAGTAGTTTGGTTTTATTGTAATAGTAAGCTTTAATTCATCGGGAGGACCGGTAGTTTGTGAGTACGCAATAATCAAATGCCCGACTTAAAATTGCTTTCCCATCAATTAAAGTTTATATGTTTGATGTCTTTGGTGAACTTATATTAGTGCATTGATTACCTCTGTGTCTAGCTGAGCACTATTGGGCCGCCATACCCCTTCCTCGCCTACTTACTCCGATGTCTTTGGATGAGTAGGATATTCATAAGTAATCATTAAGGGTTTACTCGCCGATATAATAGCCAACAAGTACGGATTAACTTTATACACTTCATATTAAACTAGCAATAAAACAAGTGACAAGCTATCTTAATTATCAGGACAGGTCTTCTTA
The DNA here is from genome assembly GCA_014162995.1 of Artemisia annua. NCBI lineage: Eukaryota > Viridiplantae > Streptophyta > Magnoliopsida > Asterales > Asteraceae > Artemisia > Artemisia annua. The sequence continues at coordinate 14,885 of LBNU01027646.1, read as the reverse complement.
TTGTCTCTACTATCTATCTGTGTACGTGTATGCTATTCCCTTATTTGTTCTCATTAGTATTTACTGTTTAATTAGATAACCAAACTGTAGCAGTCTCTCAGGCTGAAACCCCCTATCGTTAGATTAGACTGTAAAACTTACTTATATATTAAAATACTGATTAGGATAATTAGATAATACGTTCCACTCTTAGTGATCGATATTTTGCTTACCATTATATGCAAACTGACCGGGTACACTCCTCGTTAAGTGTGTGTGTTATTGATAAGTCGGCTAAATATAAATGTAAAACTTGAGTAGACATTAACACTGCTAAACCGCAACGACACATCACGCGCATCAAGTTTTTGGCGCCGCTGCCGGGGAGTGAATTGTTATTATCTGTTAAATTGATTAGTATTTTAATTAGTTTTTCTTTTTATTAGGTTTTTTAGACATGAACCCCTAACTTGTTGTATATTAGATAATTTGCATTCATTGTATAATTTGCATATTTACTGTTTTTGTGTGATTTTTATTTCTGTAATTTTTATTTTTATTTTTATTTTCTTTTCTTTGTACCTACTGATGTTGTACTGTGCAGATACAAATGATACGGCGCATCTGTTTATCGGATGCGGCGTATTGCGTTTTAATTTTATAAAATACAACGCGTTTAATAACTCGAGTACGACGTATCTTTCCCCAAGATACAGCGTATTCTGTTTTTAATAAAGAATTTTTCGAAACCCTAACGCCATACGACGCATCTGTTTTAACACATACGGCGTATTTAATATTTAAATTAAAAACAGTTTCCGAATTATTAAACAGAAGCGACGCATCGATTTTTATCGGTACGACGCATTTACCAAATCAAAAATCTTGTATTTTGAACGAAAATACGGCGCATTAGCTTCTGCTAATACGACGCATTTAATTTTTATAAATATAATTGATTTTTGATAACTGACAGGTACGGCGCATTCTAATTCAAAAGCGGCTTATCTATTTTCTAAAATAAAAGACTGGTTTAATTTTAACGTAACAAGATACGGCGTATCCTTTTTCAAGAATACGGCGCATCGTCTGCAGATATCAGCAACTTTTATTTTTCGTATTCCTTTTCGTTGTTAATTCTCTGACATAATATTTTCTTGAACATACCCTACTGATGCTTTTGTGATGATTTCAGGAAGTGCATGACCAGAAGTTCAACTAAGAACTTTATTACACCTTTCGAAGATCCTGGACGAGCTCTACATTCACTAAGAAAGCTTTTCAGCACAAGAAGCGTTGAAGTTTCAAGTTTATTCGAGCTTGAATATTTTTCTGAACAAGAGGAGGAATGTAACACCCCCAAATTTGGTATAGCGGAAGCATTCGGGTCATGGGGTGCTACTAAATTGAAATCACAACACGAGGTAATAAAGAAAGGAATACATACTCCATTAAAATTACATTCATCCAAGATAATTAGTGTTTACATAAAGTTTCAAGTTTAGAAAATAAGGTTCATACGTCTAGTGGTCCCATACAAACAAGTCATAGTCATGTGTAAAAACACTTCGGAATATAGTCTATGACCCTTGCCGTGCCAATACCTTGCAACAATCAAGCAGATTAAACACCTGAGAAAACATGTTAAAAGTCAGCAAAAAGCTGGTGAGTCTATAGGTTTAAGTAGTAAAATCATAAGTTTGGACCATGAGTTTAGCATATGAACATTACAACACATATAATGTCATATGAAAATAGTCTATTACGTTAGCACTAAGTTCATGCAACCGAAGCTATAACAGTGTGCATGCTCTAGAAGCATGTTCAATATATAGGGGCCCGGCAAGTGTTTATCCCAGACACTTGTGTTTCGACATGGTATACGTTCGTTTGCCTATCCGGTCAAATCGAACGGGGGCGTTACCCCCAATAGATCTATTTATATCATTCGCGCTTCCCAGCAGGAATTAACGGTTCATGAGTTGGGCATAATGGGACATAACAGGGCTTAGGCTAATCCACGTAATAGTAAAAATAACAGATTATGGAGTGGGGCTATAAAGTCACCTACTAAGGCTCAACGAAGTTTAATTAATCCCAATTTGTAAAACAAGTATAAATAGAGTGTGGCTATAAAGTTTTGCATGTTTCTCACCCCAATTTGTAAAACAAGTATAAATAGAGTGGGGCTATAAAGTCACCTTAGTAGAGTATGCAGTAAACCAAGTGAGTCAAATAGAGTGTGGCACCAACACGCGACCTAGATTAGTAAGGCATGGTTTAGTTCACAGTTTAAGTTTAAGGCTCAACGAAGTTTAATTAATCTCAAAAGTTTTTAAAGTGTTGCGTTGTTGTTGCTTGTGTGGCAGCATTTAAGTTTGAAAACGGTTTTCTAAACGTTTGTGTTTATTGGCTCTTGGAAGTGTATATAAATAAATAATAAATGTGAGAGACGAATAGATCCTTGGCTCAACGATAACCGAAAGGCGAAGTACGGAAGGATAATTGCAATGGTTGTTAGACGTTAGCGGAAAATAATGACTTTAATGTTAGAAGTATATATATACATATTTAACTTAGTGAGCCTATAAAAATATATAATTAAGAGATGGTTTTATCTAAAGTATTTATGTTTAAAACGGACTAGTAACTATATACTTTTTAAAAAAATGTATGTTTGTTTAAAATGCTTATTGTCCGTTTATTAGAGTTGTTAAAAGTATGTAGGATCTTTATGAATGTTGGGCGTGACTCGAATATGATAAGCCGTTGTATATTACTTATAGAACTCAAATAAACCTTTATAAGTCGGAACATATTAAATACATTTAGATATTGACCATTTGTAGTAATAGTAAATTCAAAACTTAAAGTTGGATTTAGTCTCATTTTACATGTTTTAATTGTACAAATATATAGTTTTTCTTATAAGTAAGTTATATAAGCTCGGTATAGATTATGTCGCGAACTCGTGGACGAGTGATATGAATGGAGTCTTGTCGTTTATATCGTGAAGTAATAAGTCGAATATAAGTCGTGAAAAGCCGAAACGGAACAAAAGATCAAACGCACTCTAACACATGGTGAAGTGGGCTGGCCCAAGGTGAAACAAGTGGACGTATTTTGTGCAGAAAATAAACATGAAGATGCGCAATTTAGGGGCTGAATTCAGCGGCTCCATAAGTACCCCTTTGTGCAGGAAAATAGTCAACAAAACACACCCATTTAGGGGCTGATATGAGCAGATCTAACGCACCCCTTTTAGACAAAAACCAAAGACACTTGACCTTTACTTTATGTGTTGACCGAAATTCATTTTCCTTGTGTTTGAATGTTTTGACCAGTAAGCTTTGGACCCAAACTTCACTCGACACACACCATAAGATGCAAGCGCAACTTAACACTAAGACTAAACAACCCATTTACATCTAAAACATTGAAAGTGGAATAGCAACTAAAAACATTTTCAGTCTTTAAACTATACTAAACCAATTTGTTGCTAGTTGTTTTGAACTATTCTTATTTGACATCTCTGAACAATCCAAAGTAAATAAAGACACAAAAGCAAAACCCCAACTGTTGGGTGGTGGTTCTTGACAGCAGCCGCAAGAAAAGAAAAAAAGAAAGAACTTCCTTTTACCAAAACACCCAACTATTGTTTACCCGAGACCCGATCGCGACCCCAAAACAAGACCAACCATACCAGGTTTTTAATAAGCTTTTATAGAACAAAAGTCTGGCCAAGATTACACAACACAGTGTGACAACCAAATAGAGTTTAAACTTTCTGCTTGCGGGATTTGAATAAGGGACCAAGGGAAAACCAAATGAGACCAAATTTTAACACAAGGAAAATTCTTCATAACTTTAAGCCAGTTAATATCTTAGCAACAAACAAATATCACCCTACTGCTGGGTTCGGTACAACGCAAGCACAACCAAACACAAATCAAACTTTGCTCGTCGATCATCGGGGACAAACCAACTCGAGTGGAGGTTAGATATCAATCACACCCTCACGGGTTTGTGATTGAACTGTACGCACAGAACAAGTAAAACGACACTCTTTTAACACGGGTTTTATCTCAGCCAAATAAGACACAACAAGCAAAAGAAATAAGCCCAAAACCAATTAGTGCAATTCCAGATTAAGCCAATACAAACTTTGTTTTAATTATAGTTGTATCAAGATTTTAGCCACTCAAACTTAGCAATAACAAAAGTACATACTATCATGGACATAACTGATCGACAATCAATTATCAAAGCATCACAACTTCGAATCACAATTTATGTAACAAAAACTCAGATTCATTAATTAACAACAACTCAATAAACCCAGATACATAATCGTATACGAAAATATCAAAACGGGGTTTTGAGATCCTTACAGCACGAGATGAATGAATCGACTGACAAGGGTTTAACAACTTCTTTGAACAGCAATAAACTCGACTTTGATCCGAGCAAGTTAGCACCACAGGAGACCTCTTTGATTTGAGAGAAATTTTTGAGTGAAGTTTTTCGGAAGTGGTTTGCTTGTGAACCTTTTAGGGGTATAAAACATTGACACAAGGAAGGGTTGATTCCCTCCTTTTTGGTTAGCAGACGCTCCATGGCAAAAAATGGATACCGTTTCCTTTAGCTTCGTTATCTCTTTTTGTTGTGTTTAGTTGACTCATCTGCTTGGGAAAGGCTATGACCACCTCTGAGTGGTGTCATAATGCCTGAATCGGATCTGGTTTTAACTTCTTATGGTTCTTGGTTGTTTCGATCTTGAGAGAGAGAGGGGTAGAGATGATATAAACGTGGATAAGTGCGTGTGTGGGGATAGCCACAAGGACGCTTTGTTATTCACTTTTTTTTTCTTTATACGTTTTTATATGAAGGTAAGTAATCTTTACATATAAAAAGGTAAGCTTTAATTTAAGTTTTATACTTGTGTGAATGTACTCCGTGTTTCGTTGAGCTCCGATGCACTTGAGCTTTCGGGGTTAGCAAGAGTGCTAAATCGTTATTAACGAGGACGTTCTTATATTAGTGATATCAAAACAAAATTTATTACCTTCGGATAACAAGTATCGAATTCATGCCGTTACCAGGATTTGTGTTGGTACGCGTGTGGTGTTTGGTGCGAGATAACATCTCATTTGTAATCAACAATGATCAGTAACAGTGAGAAAATGACAAAATCACATTTTCTGATAATTTAATCAACGAAATGGGTTGCTGAAAGCTATAGTGTGCGGGTTTGTTTTCCCGAAATAGTTATGCAAGCTTATGAATGCTTAGCTTAGATAGTCAAAACATAATAAATCGATATTTATTATTAAAATACTGATGGAAAATTACCGTTGTCACATCCTCCACGCCTTAGAAGGAAAGCCGTCCTCGGCTTTCACTTAGAATTACTCGATGGATTTAAGAAGAGGTGTGGGTATTTATGCTTGATCTCGTCCTCGCGCTCCCACGTGTATTCGGGACCTCTTCGAGAGTTCCAGCGGACTTTAACGATAGGGATGCGGCTTTGCTTAAGCCGTTTGATTTCTCGGTCCATTCTTTCAACAGGTTCTTCAATGAAGTTTAGCCTCTTATCGATATGGATTTCCTCCAAAGGAATGGCAAGGGTTTCGTCTGAGAGACATTTCTTAAGGTTGCACACGTGGAACACGTTGTGCACAGAACTGAGTTCTTGTGGTAATTCGAGTCGGTAGGCTACTGGCCCGATTCTGGCGAGGATTTTGAATGGTCCAATGTATCGGGGATTTAACTTCCCACGTTTTCCAAAGTGAATCACGCCTTTCCATGGCGAAACTTTTAACATGACTCGATCTCCTACTTGAAACTCGAGTGGTTTTCGTCTCTTGTCAGCGTAGCTTTTCTGACGGTCTCGAGCCGCTTGCAGCCGGCTCTTGATTTGCACAATCTTTTCTGTAGTTTCTTGCACTAGTTCAGGACCAGTAAGCTGAGTTTCTCCGACTTCAGCCCAGCATATAGGTGATCTACACTTCCGGCCATAAAGGGCTTCATAAGGTGCAGCTTTGATGCTTGTGTGATAGCTATTATTGTAAGAGAACTCGGCCAATGGCAGATGCCTATCCCAACCGTTTCCAAAGTCTATCACACACGCTCGTAGCATGTCTTCTAAGGTTTGAATGGTCCTCTCACTTTGACCATCTGTTTGGGGATGATAGGTGGTGCTCATATCCAGGTCGCTTCCCAAGGCATCTTGTAGTGATCTCCAAAATTTTGACGTGAAACGGCTATCTCTGTCGGAGATGATAGAAATCGGAACACCATGTCGTGCCACTATCTCCTTTTTGTATAGCCGTGCAAGTTTATCCATGCTGTCGTTCTCCCTGATTGGTAAGAAATGGGCGGACTTGGTTAGACGATCTACGATTACCCAAATGGTGTCGTAACCGCTTGATGTCCTTGGTAGCTTGGTAATAAAGTCCATAGTTATGTGTTCCCACTTCCACTCGGGAATTTCTGGTTGTACAAGTAAACCTGATGGCCGTTGGTGTTCAGCTTTAACTTTGGAACAAGTCAAACAATGATTGACATAACGAGCAATGTCGGCCTTCATGTTAGGCCACCAGTATAGTTTCTTCAGATCGAGGTACATTTTTTCGGATCCTGGGTGAATGGAGTACTTAAACTTGTGGGATTCGTGCATGATGAGGTCGCGTATTCCTCCATAGAGTGGGACCCAACTTTTGTCCTTGAAACACAACACTCCATCTGATCTCCTTACGAAACTATTTTCATTTTCAGGCATGCCGTAGATTTTCTCGTTGTGTCTGTTCTCTTCCTTGAGAGCCTCGGCCTGAGCCTCAAGGATTTTCGATGGAAGGGGTGAAATGATTGTCATACCCAACAATCGTACCCTTAGAGGTTTTGGTCGTTCTTTCCGACTAAGAGCATCTGCGACCACGTTTGCTTTGCCTGGATGGTATTGAATCTCGTAATCATAGTCGTTGAGTAATTCTAACCATCTACGTTGTCTCATATTAAGCTCCTTCTGGTCAAGGATATGTTCCAAGCTCTTGTGGTCGGTGTAAACTACACACTTGGTGCCATAGAGGTAGTGCCTCCAGATTCTAATGGCAAACACCACCGACCCCAATTCCAAGTCGTGTGTAGTGTAATTCTTCTCGTGCTTTTTCATTTGTCGAGAGGCATATGCTATCACCTTCTCTCGTTGCATTAGGACGGCTCCCAAACCTTTGTGTGAAGCATCGCAGTAAACTAAAAAATCTTCACTGCCTTTAGGTAGGGCCAAGATAGGTGCACTACAGAACTTATCTTTAAGTAGTTGGAAGGCTCCTTCTTCCTTATCTCCCCAGTCGAACTTCACACTCTTCTGGGTTAGTTTAGTTAGAGGCTTTGCTATCTTCGAGAACCCTTCAATAAACCTCCTGTAGTAACCAGCAAGCCCTAAGAATTGGCGTATTTCAGTGGGTGTTGTGGGTGTCGCCCAATACTTTATTGCTTCGATCTTTGCAGGATCCACGTGAATGCCTTGACTATCAATCACGTGACCCAGAAATTGAACGGTTGGTATCCAAAATTCACACTTTGAAAACTTAGCATACAACTCCTCCTTCTTTAGCAACTCTAGAATTAGTCTAAGGTGTTCCTCGTGCTCATTCTCACTCTTAGAGTAAATTAGGATGTCGTCGATAAAGACGATTACAAATTTGTCCAAGTACGGCTTGCACACCCGATTCATAAGGTCCATGAATACCGCCGGTGCGTTGGTTAAGCCAAAAGGCATGACTTGGAACTCGTAGTGGCCGTAATGAGTTCTGAATGCCGTTTTTGGGATATCCTCTTCCCGAACTCTAAGTTGATGGTATCCGGATCTCAAGTCAATTTTTGAGTAAACACACGATCCTTGGAGTTGATCGAAGAGATCGTCGATTCTCGGGAGTGGGTATCGGTTTTTGATGGTTAGTTTATCCAGTTCTCGGTAGTCAATGCACATTTTGAAAGACCCATCCTTCTTTTTGACAAACAAGACCGGAGCTCCCCAAGGTGAAGAACTCGGCCTGATGAATCCTTTCTCCGAAAGTCTCGACAATTGGTTCGATAGTTCCTGTAGTTCCATCGGAGCTAATCGATAAGGTGCTCGTGCCACAGGTGCGGCACCAGGCACTAGATCGATTCGAAACCCAACTTGTCGGGCTGGCGGTAGTCCAGGTAATTCTTCAGGGAAGACTTCTGGGAAGTCTCTCACGATTGGTACATCTTCCAACCGTTTTCCCTTTGGCTCCTTCTCTTCCTTCTCGGTTACTTGTGCTAGGAAGAGATAACATCCTTTCNCACAGGTGCGGCACCAGGCACTAGATCGATTCGAAACCCAACTTGTCGGGCTGGCGGTAGTCCAGGTAATTCTTCAGGGAAGACTTCTGGGAAGTCACTCACGATTGGTACATCTTCCAACCGTTTTCCCTTGGCTCCTTCTCTTCCTTCTCGGTTACTTGTGCTAGGAACAGATAACATCCTTTCTCGATGTACTTCTGGGCCTTTGTGCACGAGATGATGTTTAGTCTTGGCGCGTTTCTTCTGTCCTTCCTGTCGCCTTCTACGATTAGGACTTCGTTCCCATATGGCAACCGAACGATTTTCTCGTCGCAAATGATGGCGGCATGGTACTTCGACATCCAATCCATACCGATAATAACGTCAAAACTACCCAATTCTACCGGCATAAAGTCGATGTTAAAAGGGTGGTTTAACAGGTTTAAGGTACAGCCTCTTATGATAGTACCTACCCTTTCTACGTTCCCATTAGCTAACTCCACGTTGTATACGTTGTCTAGAGGGGGTCGGGACAATATCAAGTAGTGGACTAAATGCAGTTGAAACAAAACTCCTATCTGGCCCAGTATCAAACAATATGGATGCATAACGGTTATTTAAAAGGAACGTACCCGTCACAACGTTTGGGTCCTCTTGGGCTTCCACTTTTCCCACTTCATAAACCCTCCCACGGGCTCCTTCTTCATTCCCTGGGTAGCCTTGATTTCCACCCGTCCTCTGATTCCCTCGATTTCCACCAGTAGCTTGATTTCCCCCAGCACCTTGGTTTCTTGGTTCCCGACACTCATTCTTGAAATGCCCCTTTTTCCTGCACCCAAAACAAGTTACGTTAGCCTTCGAGTTTTGCCCAGGTGTCGTATGTGCAGTCGNTTAAAAGGAACGTACCCGTCACAACGTTTGGGTCCTCTTGGGCTTCCACTTTTCCCACTTCATAAACCCTCCCACGGGCTCCTTCTTCATTCCCTGGGTAGCCTTGATTTCCACCCGTCCTCTGATTCCCTCGATTTCCACCAGTAGCTTGATTTCCCCCAGCACCTTGGTTTCTTGGTTCCCGACACTCATTCTTGAAATGCCCCTTTTTCCTGCACCCAAAACAAGTTACGTTAGCCTTCGAGTTTTGCCCAGGTGTCGTATGTGCAGTCGCGAGAGTCCTTGACCTACAATCCTTGGTCATATGCCCAACCTTCTGACAGTTGCGGCATTTCACTTTGCACGGTCCGCTGTGGTGGAGTTTATAGCGATTGCAAAACGGGTGTTTCCCGGCATAACCCTTCTTTTCTGCTGGTCCAGCTGCATCCATCTTTTTCTCTTACGGCCTCGCAGCATAAACTTTAGCAACTTCTTGTCTTTTGTTTGGGTGGTGGCTGTTGTTTCGGAAGTGATCATTCCATTTCCTCTTATTAGTCACCACTGTTTCAGCCAAATCCTCAATCACTTGGTCCATCAACTGGTTGGCCACTTCCATTGCCTCATGGAGATTAGCAGCCTTGGAGGTAGTGACACTACCCTTAATGGATTGGGGCAATCCCTTAATGTACCTTTCCAGTAAACGAGCCTCAGTCTGGACCATTTCAGGGCATAACAAGGCCAACTCTTGGATACGTTGGTTGTAAGCAGCAATGTTGGTACCCTGCACCTCGAGGTTCCAAAACTCAACCTCCAACTTCATAACTTCATTGCGAGGACAATACTTTTTGAGTACATTTCCTTGAAATGTTCCCATGGCATTGCGTAAGCGGCGTCATAGCCAGCAGACTTCAGATACAAGCTAAGGATACATGAAAGGAAAAATACTAGGTTCAGATACATAAAGAAAGCATAACTACCACTAACTGATGACTACTCAGTTTATTGGGGTACAATGTCGACTACTAGCTAAATCTGGATCTGATCACGCTCACGGCGTAGTCGCTCGATCCCTGCAATGATCTCATGCTGAGTGGCCTCAAGCTCCTCGATACGCCTACGAGTCTCCCGGGCGTATCTCATCTCTGCAGCCAGCATGGACTCTAGTGCTGTAGTCCTCTGCCAATGAGTCTTGGCAGAGTCTCGTGCAGTCTAGAGAGTCCTATCCATCTCATCGACCCTGCCGTATAGTCCGGTAACTCCTCTGGCCTGGCTACGAATCCGAGCATCTAGATCTCAAAGTCCACAATCCAAATCTCCTCCCATCCCATCAACCCTGCCTCTCAGACCATGCATATCCTGCCTAATCAAATCAACGCTCTCCAGCAAAACACCTGCAGCCAGGTGGACTGTCTCAACCCGCTGCTCCTGTCCCTGTAACCTCTCCAACCGGTCAGTATGATCATCCAAAAGACTCTCGTGCATCTCTAGCTGTAGGATAATCCGCTCCCCATCAGTCAAATCCCCTTCCTAAGTGTGTGGACTAATTGGTTGAATAGCAACTGGGGAGGGTGGTACCACAAAAGGTGGTGTAGTAGGCGTGTAGTCCGGACTCTCCACTTGAGGTACAGTGCTAAACATGCACTCAATATCTCTCCATGTCACTCCATTATCCTCTTCCTGATAAGCACCCCTAGAGCTCTGTCCAATCTCAAATGTAGTAGGGACAGCATCCGAACCCTCTTCTCTAGCACGGATCATGGCAGCTTTCTGACCCAATCCTAAAGGTACGTCAACATCCGTACCCACACCCAGAATCTGGGCATCTGGTGTGAGCTCAGCTGGTAAGGGCTCCTCCTCGGGCTCTTCATCTGGGTCTGACTCTTCTTCTGGGTCTGACTCTTCTGAATATGACTCAGTAGCTCTTCTGAGCCTCTGACGGGGTGGAGAGTGAGTGGGTGATGAATTGGGTGAGTAAGGTGATGGTAAGGTAGATGTACCCGTAAAATCTGATAGTGTCCTCCTGCTTGGTGAGGATAGTGCGGATGATGACTGAATGCGGTGCCCCCGGACTCTCCTGTAAGTAGTTCGGCGCCTGGTGGGTGGAATCTCGGTGGGTGGAGTAGTATGAGTAGTGGCTGTATCAGCTATGGGAGTGGATGTAGGCTGTATGGGTAGTGATGAGGTAGGTACAGACTCAGCAATGTCATGATCTGGGGCATTATGACCCGATTCTGGTGTGATTAGGCGGGATAATGAAGTGTTGGTGAGTAAAATGTCTTCGATGACGTCGAAAGGAGGCATGGTCTGTGACAAAGACGGTATAAGTGTGTAAGTATATGGAAATACTTATATATATGTATATGTATATATATATATATATAGATACGGTAGAGCGTAACATATAGTTAAGACAAGTAACCAACAAATAAAGTGGCAAGCAAGGCAGGCAGGCAAGTGGCGGTCATAGGGACTTGTTTTTGCAAAAAGCGGTTATAGTTTAGGTTTTATATGTTCCTAGTTCTCTATAACCTAGGCTCTGATGCCAATCTGTAACACTGTAACACCTGGTACTTTTCCTAAAACTTATTTCTAGCCAAACTTCTATTTTCGTACCTGAGATACTTTTAAATTTTTAATGCATGTTAAATTGGGCTTGAGAAGCGTGAGATATATTGGAAACGAGAATTTATTCCTTGATTGACTCAGCACAACCTAGAAAACTCGAATTGTATTGCATTTGCCAAATTATTTGATTTATTTTGAGTTTGAGAAAAACTCTGAAGTTTATGCTTGATTTTATTGAAAAAAATATTTCGTGAACAATGGCGCAAGTTT